>BQNB010089791.1:0-22384 GCA_026074375.1 Tanacetum coccineum
AGTATGGAAGCCTTACAAGTAAACATGTAAGTCTTGGTCAAAAACAATGGGAGGTATGGGCTTTGCTTGCAAAAGTCATAAGGTTTAATGACAAGTGATGTACAAAAGACCAAGTTGAGATTTTTTTGTGATATTTCTTGATGTGTAAACACCAAATCCGGTTTATGCATGCATATGTGTAAGATATTTTGTTATTTTTAGGTATTGGGTATAAAAGTGGGTATTTGTTGAAGCGTAGAAAAGTTTTGGTGCTTCCGGGTATGCCTAAATGTGTTAAATTGCGAAACGTAAGCGTTTTACGCAACTAATAAAAATAAAATATAAAAAGTTGATTATTACTTTCGTAAAAATAATATATTGCTTGCTTGACGAAAACTTTAATTCGTTTGGTGTCCGTTTACGTTAATTGATAATTTATAGCTTACGCGATTTAACTTAACTATTAAAATTAAAAGTAAACGCGTATGAGAAAAAAATAATTAGTGAAATATATGACGTCATAAATGACCTGAAAATACGAAATGTTACAGTCTCCTCTGGTTAGAAGAGCCTTGTCCTCAAGGCTCAAGTTGTGGCACTTGAGGAAAGTAGGAGAAAAGATGCAGATATTTCATCCGGAATTGGTCTTCATGTTCCCAGGTATACTCAGCTCCTTGCCGAGAGTTCCAACGAACTTTGACCAATGGGATTCTTCTTCGCTTCAGCTCAATAGGTTCTTCGATAAAACGTATATTTTTATCAATCTCGATCTCATCCAAAGGCACTTGAACATCTGGCTCAACCAAACATTTCTTGAGGTTAGACACATGAAACGTGTCGTAAACACAGCTTAGTTCCTGGGGTAATTTCAGCCAATAAGCTACCGGTCCAACACACTTTACTATTTCAAACGGTCCCACATATCGTGGTGACAGCTTTCCTTTCTTACCAAATCGTACCACTTCCTTCCATGGAGATACCTTTAGTAACACTCGGTCTCCAACCTTGAATTCAAGTGGCTTACGTCTCTTATCAGCATAGCTTTTCTGGCGACTCCTTGTTGTTTTCTGCCTTTCCTTAATCTGAAAAATCTTTTATGTCGTTTCTTGCACAAGTTCTGGTCCATTAAGCTGACTTTCTCCCACTTCAGTCTATATCACGGGGGATCTACACTTTCGCCCGGACAGAGCCTCGAATGGTGCGTATTTAACGCTCGTGTGGTAACTATTATTATAAGAAAACTTAACCAATGGAAGATGAGTATCCTAACTGCCACCAAAATCCATAACACAAGCTCGGAGCATATCCTCCAGCGTCTGAATAGTACGCTCACTCTGACCGTCTGTCTTAGGGTGGTAAGCTGTACTCATATGTAGTTTTGTACCCAACGCTTTCTGAAGAGCTTGCCATAAGTGTGATGCGAATCGACCATCACGGTCTGAAATGATTGACATTGACACACCATGTCTTGCTACGATTTCGTTGATATAAATCCTTGCCAGCTTCTCCATTTTGTAATCTTCATGAATGGGTAAGAAGTGAGCCGACTTGGTCAATCTATCCACAATGACCCAAATCGCATCATACCTATTGCTGCTTCTAGGCAACTTTGTGACTAAGTCCATTGTTAACTTTTCCCATTTCCAATTAGGAATTTCTGGTTGCTGAAGAAATCTTGAGGGTTTCTGATGTTCGGCTTTAATCTTAGAGCATGTAAGACATCTGCTAACGTACTCAGCAATGTCTCTCTTCATACCAGGCCACCAATAAAAGTCTCTCAGATCATAGTACATCTTATCTGCACCCGGTTGTACTGAATATCTAGATGTATAAGCTTCATCCATGATCAATTTTCTTACATCACCAACTGATGGAATCCAGATACGATCAAAGAAGTAAATTTCACCATCATCTTGTTGCTCAAAGTGTCTTTCTAATCCTCTTAGCCATTCAGTTGGGGCTTTGAGATCCTTGGAAGCTTCGCTCTGCGCTTCCAAAATCTTAGTCTTAAGTCCAGAATGAATAGTAATACTCATAGCACGTACTCGTCTTGGCTTGAGTCTTTCTTTTCTGCTCAAGGCATCTGCCACCACGTTCGCCTTGCCCGGGTGGTATTTGATCTCACACTCGTAGTCACTGAGTAGCTCGATCCACCGCCTTTGGCGCATATTTAAATCTTTCTGGTCAAATATGTACTGGAGACTCTTGTGGTCAGTATAGATAACACTTTTTGTCCCATAAAGATAATGTCTCCAGATTTTAACAGCGAACACCACCGCACCCAATTCTAGGAGATGGGTGGTATAATTTTTCTCATGCTTCTTTAACTGTCTTGACGCATATGCTATCACTTTGCCCCGCTGCATCAGCACGCTCCCAAAACCTTGTTTTGATGCATCACAATAGACCATAAAGTCGTCTGGTCCATCGGGGAGTGCTAACACTGGAGCATTGCATAGCTTCTCCTTCAGAATGCGGAAAGCTTCATCTTGTTCATTGCCCCACACATATGTCTTATTCTTTTGAGTCAACAGGGTGAGGGGCTTGGCGATCTTGGAGAAATTCTCAATAAATCTCTGGTAGTAACCCACCAATCCTAAAAATGAATGGATTTTAGTTGGCGATTCTAGAGTCTTCTAGTTCTTGAAAGACTCAACCTTGCTAGGATTCATGTGGATACCGTCACGGTTGACCACATGTCCTAGGAACTGAACCTCTTTCAACCAAAATTCACACTTAGAAAATTTGGCATATAAATTCTCCTTCTTGAGTAAGTCTAAAACCGTCTTCAGGTGGACTTCATGTTCTTCCTCTGACTTTGAGTAGATTAAGATGTCGTCAATGAACACAATTACGAATTTGTCCAAATACGGTTTGCAGACGCGGTTCATTAAGTCCATGAATATTGCTGGTGCGTTCGTCAGTCCAAATGGCATGACTGTAAACTCAAAGTGTCTATAACGTGTTCTAAATGCGGTCTTTGATATATCTTCTTCTCGAATTATTAACTGGTGATATCCTGAATGAAGATCGATCTTAGAGAAATAACACGCACATTGTAATTGGTTAAACAAGTCATCAATTCTGAGGAGAGGGTAACGGTTCTTTATAGTCAACTTGTTTAGTTCCCTGTAGTCAATACACATTCTCATCGAACCGTCTTTCTTCTTGACAAAGAGCACGGGTGCTCCCCATGGTGAGTGACTTGGTCGAATAAAACCCTTCTCTTGAAGTTCTTTAAGCTGGTTCGACAATTCTAACATTTCTGAAGGGGCTAACCGGTATGGAGATCTAACAACTGGCGATGCGCCTGGAATCAGATCGATGCGAAATTCTACCTCTCGCACATGAGGTAAACCTAACAGATCATCTGGAAATACCTCAGGGAAATCTCGGACAACACGGATGTCATCAAGCTTTTTCTTATCAGCCTTGATACACGCAAGTGATCCAAGATCCTTTTCCGGCTTCTCGCCTTGAACTTCAAGAATCTCGCCATTCGGAAGAGGAATACGGACAATCTTCTCATAACAATCGATGAGAGCTCGGTGGTATGCCAACCAATCCATTCCAATGATAACATCAAAACTTCCTAGCCGGGTTGGCAACAAGTCTATTTTGAACACGTGATTTAACAAGACTAAGGTGCAACTACGTAAAATGGTATTGACACATGGTAAATAATGGAGAATGATATAAATAATCATAAATTAATCAGATACTCGATATTTATATAAATTGATCGATAGAAATAGATATTAATATGTCAAATGATGACGTAGAGATCGATTTTAAACCAAGTATTTTCATATATAAGATTATATTTATGCAATAATGATAATCGGAAAAAAAAAAATAAGCAATAGGAACGGGAAATACGCGCCGCGTGGATTATTCGGTTTGCGGATGAAGGATTCTGTATTTAAAAATGCGAAAGAAAAGAACCTTTAAACTTTGTAGTTATAGAACTAGGTTTTGAAAATGACCCTAGTTCCATATAACATTGGCTCTGTTTACAATCAGTAACACCCCCAAAATCAAGGGTTATGCAACGGAATTGTAAACAATGGGGTGCTAAGGTCAAAAGTACAATTAATCAAGATATAGGATAACGACATAATGGAAAGTTTAAGACAAGATTTCATTCGGATGCACATAGCTAATTATCAGAGTAAGTTTATACATTTGGTCCCCATTTGTTTTAAAATGTCATAAACATTCATATCATAACGAAATCTTCATAATACCCAAAAGATGAACTTAAGTTTTCAAAATAATAAAAGTTGCATTGAATATAGATTAAACACTGTATCCAGATTCATTGATATCGTTATGTCTCCCGTCCAAATTCATACCCTAGGACCTGAAATTACATGTTAAAAGTTCCAACACAAATGTTGAGTGAAATTCATTGGTTTTTCGGTTAAAAAAGCTGGTTGGACACAAGATCGAAGTAATTGTAGACTCTGAAAACACATTCAGTAGTTCCAAAACGTTTATTATTGCTCTAAGCTTCATGACAAGAAGACTTAACTAGATTTGGGGCCCCCAATCAGATATAGGATGCTTGCCAACAACTATACACCTCTTAATGTTAATGCACCTTGATCAAACTAGTGAACCAAGGCAAGGTGGGGTAAATTGTCAGTGCCCGATAAGATTATCCACAACACTCGCGATTACTACTTTAAGCAATTTAACGGTTCATGATAAATAGGGTACTTCACGGCAATAAGGTATCTTAGCAATAATATTCAGGCTGTAATTAGATATCATACACATTTGTAAAATTTGAAAACACTTAGAAAAACACTTGTGTTTCCAATAGTAAAACAAAGAATGTATTTCACCCCATATTATTTTGTAGAACAATCAAGTAGTTAATGGGGGCTATGAAACTGACCTCGATGGTGAATGGTAATCATAACAACTATTAACCATAGAAAAAATGTATACGAAGGAATCGATGGCAACCTATCCAATATAGGTCGTATAAGTACTAACACTTGATTTTTTATAGGTCGTATAGCTCATCATACTATCGTATCGGGCTTTCATTATTAAGGGTCATGTTAGTGGGACGTATGATGAGTAGGGACACTTTATATCGTAAATCCAACAACTCATCGATACGCCACCCGAGGAGGCCTCATTATGATATTCTCTAGTATATAGTACTTTGATAAACTAATACCACATATAATTCTATATAGCTTCATCACATCTAAATCGTTTTAGGAAATCATATTTATTAAAAGTTAAAAAAATCGTTTTATAAGATCTTAGTAAAACTGGCGTAAATTTCTCGTTTATAGTCCGTCTCTTTCTTTCTTAGTCACACGGCCTTCTTATTAAGACGACTTATCTCAAATTATAGCTTTTCAAAATTTGAGTTTTTCTTGATGAATAGTGATTTTATGTTCATAACAGTTATTATATTTATATTTATGGATTTAAGTTATAGTAAATTTCGTAATTTTTTGTTTCTAAATCCGTTTTTAGCGATTCTTTCGAGCAAGTTCTTATTTAAAAAGTTTTATCTGATTTATGGATGTTTTAAAAGTATTAGTTTCTGTAGTGTGAATAGTAACTTTTATAAAAATAGTTTTTATAAAAAGTATATATTTAAGTTAAACTTGAAATCGTGCCAATATTTTTTTTCGTTATAAATCGGTTTTTCGAGTTCTTTACATGCCCACGATCCTTGTGACATGTAGTATCTTATAAAATTCAAAAATAGAGGTGTAAATTTTCGAATTCAAACAGCCCCCAAATGGGTTTTTCCCTATAATGTGTTTCAAGTCGTTTTTTATTACTTTTTTTAGCTTAACCACTTTGTTACAAGTCCATTACAACCCTTATTAACATATGTCTTACATACTTAGGGTTCCTAGTCCATGATATATTCAACCACATAACACATGAATAAGTGTATAAAATTATAATCACAAGCAAAAATATGTTTTACATGTTTAAAAGCATCCTAATGGTGATTTCACTACATAGAACTTATATACACATAAAATGTTGTTGTAAAAGGACATAAAGGGTTTTTAGGTAAACTTTATGGTGATGTTACTATGATAACCAACACAATATAAACCCTTGTTTAGATTATAAACCCAAGCTTGCAAGATCTTGAAACCCTAAACCCTAATCTTCCATTTTCGTGCTTTACATTTGTAAAACTTTAATCTCAAGCCTTCAAATCTTCTTAGGACATCTTAGATATGTTGTAGGAATGTATGTAAATGTATTAAATAAAATTTGGTATGGATTTGGTGTTGGTCTTGTGGTTGCCGTGAGCTAGAGAGGAGGGGGAAGAGAGATTTTGTGTGTTTTACACCTTAAAAGTGAGAAGTGTGTGTGTATTTCACTAGTAAAGGGGACTTTTATAATCTAATGACTAGTCAAAGATTACATGTATAAGTAATGAGAACAGATGAGTAAATCATGGAAGTATTTGGTCAAAAAGATGGAGTATGGCTAGGTTTAATGACAAGTGATGTACAAAAGACCAAGTTGAGATTTTTGTGATATTTCTTGATGTGTAAACACCAAATTCGGTTTATGCATGTATATATGTAAGATATTTTGTTATTTTTAGGTATTGGGTATAAATGTGGGTATTTGTTGAAGCGTAGAAAAGTTTTGGTGCTTCCGGGTATGCCTAAATGTATTTTATTGCGAAACGTAAACGTTTTACGCAACTAATAAAAATAAAATATAAAAAGTTGATTATTACTTTTGTAAAAATAATATATTGCTTGCTTGACAAAAACTTTAATTCGTTTGGTGTCCGTTTACGTTAATTGTTGATTTTTAGTTTACGCGATTTTACTATATAATAAGAATTAAAAGTAACCGCGTACGAAAGAAAAAAATAATTAGTAAAATAGATGACGTCGTAAATGACCTGAAAATACGGAATGTTACAACCATCACAAGAAAACCTTCCTACTACTCATTCAAGCCATGTTTCACTACAATCTCACTCAGCTCTACTTAGTGATTCTTATGACACTAATGTTGGACAAGCTTCCATTCCACCAGAAAGCATCAATCAAACTCAATTCACACAAACCCAATTCCCTCACTTACTTATCAATCCACATGTTGCTAATGTGCTTCATGCTCAAACTCCACCCTTACCTTAAGGTGACAATCACACTCAAGCTCTACCTCATCCATCTCCAAGTAGAGAAATGCTCATGAATGACATTAATCAACTTCAAGACCTATCAAACCTCTTATCCATGCACCTCTTATTACGTAACACTCCCTCATCACCTTATTCTCCAAACTTACCTCACACCCTCAACTTGGATCAAGTTGAACAACATGTTGGTTACTGTTCTTGTTGCATATTTACTCAAAAACAATTCCTAATCTTGAGTAAAGATATCAATTGGATTGAATTTCTTCTTACTCGACCACAACCACCACCTCAAATCCAACGTGACTATCCTCCAACAACCACCTCCGCTCCTAACTCACCACCAACAACCAACTAAGCATGATACATGTCGACTTTTTCTCGCTTTCAAATAAATGACCATTGTTTAAAAATAATTTTACATTTAATGAGTTTAGATTTTGTAATCATCTAAAAATAGAAGATTGTTGATAGAAATAATGCCTAAAACATTATTAATATTTTTCGACCTCTTTACGTTTTGATAATCACAAAATATAAAAACTGTAGGAACCCGTTTAACCACTTTACTTCATAACACGAATCACGAAACAAGAAACTAAGAAAAGAGAGAAACTCGAAATTAGAGAGAGAGAAGAGAGAGTTGAGAGAGAAAAGAAATTAGATATATGAAAAGATAAAACTAGAACTAGATATTTTCTAATAAGAAAATATCTATATATAGTTAGATATTTATAGAAAATATCTAAATATATATATATACCCCTACACATTTAATGTGACGTGCGGGATATTTAACTAGGACCCGGGCTCGGGTTTTGCTTTGGGATTAAATCCAAAACATATACAATATTAGATTAACTATCGAGCCCGATTCCCGATAATATTTAATTACAACATTAACTAATTAAAGACCGAAGCTCCATCGTAGAGTGACCGAGCTTCCTTGTTCGACTCAATAAATTGAGGCTAACAAAAACAATTAATGAAAAATTATTCATAAACAAATAATTAGTAGTAAATTTTTATCTTGAAAATTTAATCACTTAAGGGTATGAATAAATAAATGTTTAATGCATTTTATGATCAAATGAAGTTTTCAACCTCACATTTTTTTTATAAAAATGTCACAATCATTTTTATATCTTTTACAAAACATTTTTAGATTTAAAAGAAATGTTTTATTCAAATAAATATTTTGAATTCAAATTTTCTACCTAAAAACGGCTAAAAATGTTTCAGAAAATACCTCCCCCAGAAAAGACAAAAAAAAGCGTCTGGGCTGGACGGCCCCCTTAATTATAAGGGCGGTCCCCTTAATTATTAAAGAGACTGGCACCCTAATTAAGGGGACCGCCCAGACAAAAAGGCAACTTAGTTTGCCTATAAATACTGGACTATTCCCCACTGATTTTCTCACCTTTTGCACACACTTTCTTTCTGTTTTAAATCACTTTATACTCTCCTTTCATTCCTTTGATCATTTAATCATAAAGCTTTATTTCCAAGTGATCCAAGCTTTGATCCTCAAGTGCAAGAGAAGAATATTTCCTACCATCAATTGAAGAAGTATTATAGCTTAGTGTGTGTTATTGCAACCTTGTTGCAATTGTATCATATCTTGTAAATATTTTGTGTATATTATGAAGGTGTGTATTGTAGTTGTGTATATTAAGTAGATTGTGGTGATCATTGTAAGTATAGTTAGATCGGGGTGATCTTAGTAAGTAGTGTTAGATTGGTGTGTTCAAGAAAGTGTTTAGTTGAAGTGAAGTTGTGAAGGGAAGTATAGAAAGGTTGTAAAGGAGTTGTGAAGTGAAGTGAAGTTGTGGAGTAGAGTGAAGTTGTGAAGTGAAGAAAAAGTTGTGTGGTGACATGAAGTAGTGAATTGTCGTGAAGTAGTGTGGCTAGTTGTGATAGATTGGTTCTACCTAGGATTAGAACTCGACATTACGCTTAGTGTCGGAAATTGGTGTAAGCTAAGTTGTGTACGGTTTTCTCCGCCTAAAGGGAGCTTGTTGACATAGTGAAGAAAACTCTCAATTTTGGTGCTCGGGGAGTGGAGTAGGGCGAAGAGGTGCTTTGTTACCAAACCACTATAAATCCTCGTGTTGTGGTTTGATCTTTCCATCTCTTATCTATTATCTTGCATACTTATTTCATATCTTGACATTACTTATTTAACTAGTTAAATTGTTCATGTTGTGCACATTATAAATTCACATAAAGTCGAATCTAAGTTTTTATAATCAAACCAAACATAAAATTAAAAAGCGGTAAACTATTTAACCCCCCTTCTAGTTCCACAAAAATGTTTAGGGTTCTCTAGTGCGTTTATGAAAATATGGATTTAGCAAATACAGGGGACGGTATTAACGTCCCAAAACTAAAAACTTTTCTAAAATAGAAACTTACTAAAAATGGCAATTTTCGGTTAAACGCTGAAACTTAACGAAAAACTCTATAATTTTATTTAGTCACGTTTTGTTAATTAAGCCAAAGCACAAACACACATGGATGACTTTTTCTCTTATAAACGATTCGTACAATTTCGTATACTTTTCGTCTTTCTAAGACGCGTCATTGATTTAGGTCGCAAGTAGGAGCTCTTGGCATTATATCTCTTCATTGATTATTATCTCACCATTTGCTTAAGGTGAGTTCATAGCCCCACGTTTTACTATTTCTACTTTACTACTTTAGGGTGAGAAACATCGCTTGTTTTTAAACTATGAACACAGTTACTTTACATTACCTTTTCCTGATTACGTGTTGCCTAAGTTGCGTATAGACCACTAATGCCCAAACTATCATGAACCGTTAATTTCTTAACCGACCGTACTGGTTAAGTGAGCGCGAATGTTGTAAATAGATCTATTGGGACTAATTATCCCTATCTGGGTAAGTAGCGCTTACTAGATTTGGGAGACACGAACAAACGGATATATACCATGTCGGATTTCACTAGGTGATCTTAGTCAGATACCTCTAGGGCAGTTAAAATCTTGTTTGGCATATAATATGCTACTTTAAAATGAGATTTGGTGTCATGAGCTTAGCGCAACAGTAAATACTTTTTATGTAAAGTTGTATCTGTTATAACTATCACATGTGTACTATGAACTTGTGGTCCATTCTTAATACTAAATTCAAACCTATGAATTCACCAACTTTATGTTGACTGTTTTAAGAATGTTTTCTCAGGTGCTTAGCTGGATTATTCTTGAGGTGCTATTTGATGTTGCATGCATTGCCGGGTGTCTTTCAAGAATGTTTATCTTAAATACTCGTTGTCTTAAAAACATGTTATGGTTTCGCTGCATTTGTCTTAAGCTTTCTCCAAAACTATTTCATTTATGTTAAGAATACTGTAAGACTTATTTCATTTTAATCAAAGCAACGAGTTATGTTTTATCAAACGTCCATATAGTAGTCGTTTACTTGATCTTGTGTGATGAATATTATGACGTCACGCCCCCGGACACGTGTTTTCGTCCAGGCCCCATTTGGAGGTGTGACAGATTGGTATCCAGAGCCAAGGTTATAGTGAACCAGGTAGCTTATAACAGGTCTGGTCTATAACCAATATGTGATCCTACGTGTTCTTACCTGCTTACATATATATCTAATAATAATTGCATATTATATATATATATATAAGTGAAAATTATATATCATGTTGCCATAATTACTTTATACATCATTTTGCCATGTCATATTTTGCATCATACTTACTTCTCGGCATTGCACGCACTTAGCATGGTTTCATATAAAGAGATTTATATAAATTTTGCGTGTGCAGGTTATGGAAGCCCCTGTTATTCCTATTTTGTCGGATTCATCTGAGGAAAGTGTGGGTTCTCACGTCTTATGAGTAATTCTCTTTGGCACTATTCCCTATCAGTTATCCTGTTATATTGTAGTTTATGTTGGGTTCTATTTTGTACTTGCTGATCCCTTAGTTGCACCGGAGGTGGGCAGGTTTCTGTCATCTCACTTACCGAAAGTGCTTGAATTTGGTGGATTTTTCATTTTTATGATTCTTGGATTCATCAAAGGATTCCCTTACCCTCTAGCTCGAGTTCACCATGGTTTTCACTTCTTATGTTCTGATAACTCGGAGGTGAACAGTGAGTCCGAGCCTGCTGAGCAGAGACCCGTAGAGGCCATTATGTCTTGTTGGGAAATACAAGTCAGAGGGGCAAAGTACTGCCTAGGCTGAAGGTCAAAGTATGTCTGCTTAGTATGAAAAAGTCAAAGTATGCCTTTATTAAAGGAACTTTAAAGGATTTATTAGTTAAAACGGTTACTTTAGTAATTATAAGTAATAGTTGTATTAATCATATAACAGTTACATTAGTGATTAGTATTAATTAGTATTTGTGTCATACAAGAACTGTACACCTACTAGAATCACCTGTTCTGTTTCATCACTCTTTCTTTCTAAGTCAGGAGTAACAGCAACAACAGCATCTGTAGCATCAAAATCTTCATAAACAAAGGCTGTATGGTTATGGTCATCTTGATCATGATGCTCTTCAGACAAATTACCTTCATCTTTATTCCTCCCCAGTTTGACTGAAGACACCTTCTTCTTTTGCTTCTTTCCTCTTTTCTTAAGCTTCTGACTTTTCACCCAAAGAATGTGATGTTTGACCAATGGCTTTACCCCTTTTGACAGTTTCTTGAGTTTGGCCTTTAGCTTGTGAATCTGTTTGGCTTGAGAAATGTTTTGCTTCTTGAGCCTCCTAACCTCCCTGTTTAAAGCATATAGATCCAAAAGTCCCTCATCTCCTCCAGATGTTTGAGACTCATCTGTGGGAGTATAATCATTGGGAGATTGTGGAATATCAGCAGCACCTTGAGCTTCAGCAGTACCTTGAGCTTCAGCAGTACTTTCTAAGACGAGCAGTACTTTGAGTTGGCTAAGCAGTACTTTCAACCTAAAAAGCTTTCCAACTCAAATTTGTCAATCACAACCCTGCAATTTTTCAAAATATCTCTTCAAATCATTAAAACTTTGAACAATCATTCATATCCTCCCCGTAAGCGTAACAATAGTGCTTCCAAAGATTCTTTCTAACCAGAACAGTACGTCACTTGAATACCAGTACTTTACATGTAGTCCTCCCCTCAAACGTAGCTATGGGTTCATCATACCAATGGTTACCACCAAAAAGTTAAATCTTGCCAAGTCAAAGCCTTTGGTGAGTAAATCTGCTACATTGTCATCAGTATGTACCTTGACCACATTAATGAGCCTCTGCTCATAACAATCTCGGATAAAGTGATGTCGAATCTGAATATGCTTAGTCTTTGAGTGAAGAACAGGATTCTTCACAATGCATATGGTACTCTCATTGTCTATATGGATTTCAGTGTTCATGAAGTTAAATCCATAATCTAGCAGTTGATTTTGCATCCAAAGTACCTGAGCACAACAACTTGCAGCTGCTACATATTCTGCCTCTGTAGATGATATAGCCACAATTGTTTGTTTCTTGCATTGCCAAGAGACCAGTCTTCCTCCAAGATATTGACATCCTCCTGAAGTTGATCGTCTATCATGATTGTCCCTAGCATAGTCACTGTCTGAAAAAGCTTCTAAATGAAAAGGAGAATCCTTAGGATACCATAAACCATTTTGTTGATGTTTGAGGTATCTAAAGATCCTTTTTACAGCATGCATGTGAGAGACCTTTGGAGTGACTTGAAACCTTGCACACAGACAAACAGCAAACATTATGTCTGGTCTTGAAGCAGTTAAGTCACTTGAGAACCCAAGCATTAGGACCTATAAAGATGTACATCAACATCTTCACCCTCTTCATCTTTTCCTAGAGATTTATGAGCTTCAATTGGGGTAGATGCTGGCTTAATGGTTCTAAAGTCAATTGGTCGAGACCTGTCTTTCCATTAATTTGTCTTGACGTAGAAAAATACCAGCAAGTTGTTTGCTTGATTGAAGCCCAAAAAGAAAGTGAGTCACCCATTGAACTCATCTTGAATTCCTTTTGCTAAGTCTCTTCAAATACTTCACCATAGAGCTTGGTAGTTACAAACATAATATCCTTCAACATAAACTTGTACCAACATGATATCTCTTCTATACTTCTTAATAAACAGAGTTTATCAATAGCCCTCTCCTATATCATGTTTCAAAAGAAAGTGGAAAAAGGCTTTCTTACATGCTCTTGGGCTGATGTAAGCCATAAAGTGCCTTGACTACTCTGTAGACCCTTGTTTGGTAAGAGCAGGTCTTCAAACCTGGGGCGTTTTACATACACATCTTCTGTGATGTTGCCATATAAAAATGCACTTTTGAACATCATTGATAGACAGTAAAGCCCATGAAAGATGCAAATGCTAAAAAGAGTCCGATTGCTTCAATTTTATCAACTGGTGCAAAAACTTCATCATAATCCACACCTTCCTCTTGTCTGTACCCTTGTGCAACCAGTCGTGCTTTATTATTGATATTAGTACCCCGTTCATCCCTCTCGGTTTCTAAAAACCCATTAGTCAATCATCTCTTGCTTGGTAAGTAAATAATACCCTTACATTTTTGTAGCTTGAATTGAAGCAGTTCGTCTTTGCCATCGCTTCCAACCCAACTTTATCTGCTTAAAGCTGGAGAGGACTTTCTTGGGTTCTTCTTGAGATAAGAAACAAGCAAACAAGCATGTCTGCTGATCTTTGTGGTTAGTTCTGTTTTGTTTGCACATAAAAGACAGCAATGCTTGATGTTGGTCAGAAACACTTTCTTTAAGCTTTCTTCTTGTTAGAACCCCAGCAGTACTTTTGCCAATAATCTGACTCTGAGGATGATTCTTATGAATTAAGTGTAGGAGTAGAGCTGACATCAATGTGGATCTATGTTGTTGTAATCAGGGCTCCATCTTCCTCATTGTCTGTAGTTTCATCAGCAAAGAGAATTTGTAGAGAAAAACACCATCTTTTGGAAACATTCTCTCAGAATCTGACAAATTTCTCATATGATCATCATCAGTAAAAGTTTCCATTTCAGACGTATGAGGTAGATTTTAAGTAACTGGAAGGAAGAAGAGGAATGTTGTCCTGCATCAAAAGAAACTTGTAGTGTATTACCCAGTACTTGAGAAGGTATGTTAGCTAGTATTAAAGTTAAAGTATCTGGTTGATATATATATATATATATATATATATATATATATATATATATATATATATATATATAAGTGAAAATTATATATCATGTTGCCATAATTACTTTATACATCATTTTGCCATGTCATATTTTGCATCATACTTACTTCTCGGCATTGCACGCACTTAGCATGGTTTCATATAAAGAGATTTATATAAACTTTTGCTTGTGCAGGTTATGGAAGCCCCTGTTATTCCTATTTTGTCGGATTCATCTGAGGAAAGTGTGGGTTCTCACGTCTTATGAGTAATTCTCTTTGGCACTATTCCTATCAGTATCCCTGTTATCCATGTAGTTCATGTTGAGGTTCCTATTGTACTTGCTGATCCCTTAGTTGCACCGGAGGTGGGAGCAGTTTCTGTCATCTCACTTACCGGAGTGCTTGATTTGGTGGATTATTCATCTTCTTCTGATTCTGATTCATCAAAGGATTCCTTACCTCTAGCACCAGAGTTACCATTGGTTTTACCCTTCTTATGTTCTGATAACTCGGAGGTGAACAGTGAGTCCGAGCCTGCTGAGCAGAGACCCGAGAGGCATGAGTCTCTTACCGATCATGATGCTATGGTTTTGAGGTGGAGGGACAGGGTCACATCTAGGCCGTCCTAACCACCGAGATCATCACCTCATGATACTCTTGCACCATCATCTGAGTTTCCCCTTGCACCTGTTGTTGCCCCACCCTAGATTCGTCGACGGCTAGCGATTCTTGTCTGACCCGGTGAGGCTATTCCCTTCGGTCGACCTTACAGCACCCATCCTAATGGGCCGCGTAAGTTTTTGACTGCAAGGAAGAGAGTTGGACCTTTTCCTGCTCATAGACTCGCATAGAGACGTGTATCTTATTGTTCTTCAGATCGTCGTTCTTCACTAGACTTTACTTTAGACTCATCTTCTTCTGGTTCATCTTCAGATTCTTCATCAGATACTTCTTCAGATTCATTATCAAACTCATCATCAGTTTATTCTTCAGGATGCGATGCATCAGGTCAGTCTCATTCAGGACCATCGACTAGAGTTGCATCACCTAGGTTGGTTTATCCCCCGGTTATGACTCTACGTTGTAGTGAGGCTTTTATGCAGTTGGATGTCTGCACCATTGTCTACCCCTTACCCACCGACGACATCAGAGTCATCCTTAGATTCATCTTCTGAGAGGTCAGTGGATTCATCTTCATCTTCTGCTGGACCATCTCGCAAGAGATGCAGATCCCCTACTACTTTGGTACCGTCATCTACTCCTGTTCTAAGATTAATAGCCTCTACTCATGTTGATCTTTTACCACCTCATAAGAGATTCAGAGATTCACACTCACCCGAGGATAGTGGAGAGGAGCACGTAGAGATTGGTACTACTGATGCATAGGCTGTTATAGATTTAGGTATTGGTGATAGAGTTAGAGCTCCTATTGAGGATGATATAGGTATAGGAGTTGAGGCTGCTACTAGTGATATTAGGGAGGACGATGAGGAGTTTGAGGCAAAGTCTAGTACGGGAGGCATGATGGAGATCGTTGTAGATCCATTGGTTACTGGTGGTATTTCTGAGTCCACTGGAGGAGATGCTCCTAATCTTGAGGGTACTCTTTATGATATAGCTCACTACATGTCTGAGGTTCCTCTTGATAGGATTACTGAGTTTGAGACTACTCGGAGATAGTTGGAGGCTGGATGCTTAGTCTTTGAGTGAAGAACAGGATTCTTCACAATGCATATGGTACTCTCATTGTCTATATGGATTTCAGTGTTCATGAAGTTAAATCCATAATCTAGCAGTTGATTTTGCATCCAAAGTACCTGAGCACAACAACTTGCAGCTGCTACATATTCTGCCTCTGTAGATGATATAGCCACAATTGTTTGTTTCTTGCATTGCCAAGAGACCAGTCTTCCTCCAAGATATTGACATCCTCCTGAAGTTGATCGTCTATCATGATTGTCCCTAGCATAGTCACTGTCTGAAAAAGCTTCTAAATGAAAAGGAGAATCCTTAGGATACCATAAACCATTTTGTTGATGTTTGAGGTATCTAAAGATCCTTTTTACAGCATGCATGTGAGAGACCTTTGGAGTGACTTGAAACCTTGCACACAGACAAACAGCAAACATTATGTCTGGTCTTGAAGCAGTTAAGTCACTTGAGAACCCAAGCATTAGGACCTATAAAGATGTACATCAACATCTTCACCCTCTTCATCTTTTCCTAGAGATTTATGAGCTTCAATTGGGGTAGATGCTGGCTTAATGGTTCTAAAGTCAATTGGTCGAGACCTGTCTTTCCATTAATTTGTCTTGACGTAGAAAAATACCAGCAAGTTGTTTGCTTGATTGAAGCCCAAAAAGAAAGTGAGTCACCCATTGAACTCATCTTGAATTCCTTTTGCTAAGTCTCTTCAAATACTTCACCATAGAGCTTGGTAGTTACAAACATAATATCCTTCAACATAAACTTGTACCAACATGATATCTCTTCTATACTTCTTAATAAACAGAGTTTATCAATAGCCCTCTCCTATATCATGTTTCAAAAGAAAGTGGAAAAAGGCTTTCTTACATGCTCTTGGGCTGATGTAAGCCATAAAGTGCCTTGACTACTCTGTAGACCCTTGTTTGGTAAGAGCAGGTCTTCAAACCTGGGGCGTTTTACATACACATCTTCTGTGATGTTGCCATATAAAAATGCACTTTTGAACATCATTGATAGACAGTAAAGCCCATGAAAGATGCAAATGCTAAAAAGAGTCCGATTGCTTCAATTTTATCAACTGGTGCAAAAACTTCATCATAATCCACACCTTCCTCTTGTCTGTACCCTTGTGCAACCAGTCGTGCTTTATTATTGATATTAGTACCCCGTTCATCCCTCTCGGTTTCTAAAAACCCATTAGTCAATCATCTCTTGCTTGGTAAGTAAATAATACCCTTACATTTTTGTAGCTTGAATTGAAGCAGTTCGTCTTTGCCATCGCTTCCAACCCAACTTTATCTGCTTAAAGCTGGAGAGGACTTTCTTGGGTTCTTCTTGAGATAAGAAACAAGCAAACAAGCATGTCTGCTGATCTTTGTGGTTAGTTCTGTTTTGTTTGCACATAAAAGACAGCAATGCTTGATGTTGGTCAGAAACACTTTCTTTAAGCTTTCTTCTTGTTAGAACCCCAGCAGTACTTTTGCCAATAATCTGACTCTGAGGATGATTCTTATGAATTAAGTGTAGGAGTAGAGCTGACATCAATGTGGATCTATGTTGTTGTAATCAGGGCTCCATCTTCCTCATTGTCTGTAGTTTCATCAGCAAAGAGAATTTGTAGAGAAAAACACCATCTTTTGGAAACATTCTCTCAGAATCTGACAAATTTCTCATATGATCATCATCAGTAAAAGTTTCCATTTCAGACGTATGAGGTAGATTTTAAGTAACTGGAAGGAAGAAGAGGAATGTTGTCCTGCATCAAAAGAAACTTGTAGTGTATTACCCAGTACTTGAGAAGGTATGTTAGCTAGTATTAAAGTTAAAGTATCTGGTTGGCACTTTCTTTTCCCTTTTCAAATGCTATTCTTCCTCTTTTCCTCTTCAAAAAGCGTTCCCTTTGAGCATCATTTGAACTTTAGCAATAGATTCTTGATGCTCAAATCAATAGCTCATCAGTATAGAGCTTGATCCTCAGAGGATAATGGAATTTCTTTGTAGCAGTACGTTCCTCTGATGCTTATTCTGAGCTTGCATTAAGGGGCTTGGACCATGAACAATAAACTGATGGTCATCTAATCTTAAAAATCATCATAATTTGTTACTTTTCCTCTGAACCAGCCATAGTTTTCTTTCCTTACGGATATGTTAATCATTGAAGGAGTTACATTTCTTGTATGACACAAATACTAATTTAATACTTAATCACTAAATGTAACTGTTATATGTTAATACAGATATTACTTGGATAATTTACTAATGTAACGTTTATTTTTAAACTAATAATCCTTTAAAGTTCCTTTAATTAAAGGCATAACTTTGACTATTTTCTTACTAAGCAGACAGTACTTTGACCTCAACTTAGGCAGTACTTTGACCTTCTGGACTTGTATTTCCCAACAAAGTATACTTACCGATCAATGTGCTATGGTTTTGAGGTGGTGGACAGGGTCACATCTAGGGCCGCCCTATCCACCGCAGTATCATCACTCATGATACTCTTGCACCATAGTCGAGTTTACCCCTTGACACCTGTTGTTTGCCCACCTGATTCGTTGACGGCTAGCGATTCTTGTCTGACCCGGTGAGGCTATTCCCTTCGGTCGACCTTACACCACCCATCCTAATGGGCCGCGTAAGTTTTTGACTGCAAGGAAGAGAGTTGGACCTTTTCTTGCTCATAGACTTGCATGGAGACGTGTATCTTTATGTTCTTCAGATCGTCGTCTTCATAGACTATACTTTAGAAATCATCTTTCTTCTGCGTCATCTTCAGATTCTTCATCAGATACTTACTTCAGGTTCATCTTCATATTTCATTATTCAACTCGTCATCTGTTTATTTTCAGGATGCGATGAATCAGGTCGGTCTCATTTAGGACCATGACATAGAGTTGGTATCACTAGGTTGTTTATCCCCCGGTTATGACTCCACGTTGTAGTGAGGCTTTTATGGCAGTTGGATGTATGCACCAATTGTCTACCCTTACCATCGACGGAACATCAGAGTCATCCTTAGATTCATCTTCTGAGAGGTCAGTGGATTCATCTTCATCTTTTGCTGGACCATCTCGCAAGAGATGCAGATCCCCTACTACTTTGGTACCGTCATCTACTCCTGTTCTGAGATTAATAGCCTCTACTCATGTTGATCTTTTACCACCTCATAAGAGATTCAGAGATTCATACTCACCCGAGGATAGTGGAGAGGAGCACGTAGAGATTGGTACTGCTGATGCATAGGCTGTTATAGATTTGGGTATTGGTGATAGAGTTAGAGCTCCTACTGAGGATGATACAGGTATAGGAGTTGAGGCTGCTACTAGTGATATTAGGGAGGACGATGAGGAGTTTGAGGCAGAGTCCAGTACGGGAGGCATGATGGAGATCGTTGTAGATCCATTGGTTACTGGTGGTATTTCTGAGTCCACTAGAGGAGATGCTCCTAATCTTGAGGGTACTCTTTATGATATAGCTCACTACATGTCTGAGGTTCCTCTTGATAGGATTACTGAGTTTGAGACTACTCGGAGATAGTTGGAGGCTGGTCAGTTGGTGGCTAGCAGAGAGAGAGCTGGTTTGGCTGATAGGGTTAGGATTTTAGGATGGGAGAACCTAAGGATTCGAGCTTTGTTGTGTATCGGGAGAGATCAGGTCGACAGTCTTCGTCATCACATGGCCCTTTCTCAGGAGGAGTTTCGTCAGATTTGTAGGGATCGTGATGATACTCGAAGGAGACTTATGAGGTTGGAGTCGCTTGTTGAGAGGCGTTTAGGATTTTGCTGTTAGTTTGGTTGTACCATGGTTATGTAGGACATTAGACTGATGGCTAGGTCTAGAGGTTAGTAGTAGAAATGTTGTGAATCAAGTACCCCGCTATGGCTTGATTGTAACCAACTATGAAGCTTTGTTATGATATTAAAAGCTTATTTTGATCCTCTCGCGTGTTCGTCTTTATTGTTATTTACTCGTTCGGGCAAACCATGTTCTATTGTATTTTTTTTATCTTATTTACCATTTATAGAAGTTATATCTCGTATCGAATCTCACCATGTGTTATGTCATGCGATGTAGAACAATGACTAACACCCATTCTGGAATGACGCCTACTGCAATTGAGGAAATGATCAACTGACGCGTGGCAGAAGCTCTAGATGCTCGCGAGGCTAACAGGAACATTAGACTTGGGAACGGTAATGATGAGGGTGGAGACGGTAATGGTGATGGAAACGGAAATGGAGGAGGGAATGGAAATGGAAATCACAATGAGAATGATAGAGATGTTAGGCCTGTTGTTCGAGAGTGTATATACCAGGACTTCATGAAATGTCAACCACTCAACTTCAAAGGAACTAAAGGTGTTGTCGGGTTGATAAGGTGGTTTGAGAAGATGGAAACAGTATTCCATATCAGCAATTGCCTAGAGAAATACCAAGTTAAGTATGCTACTTGCGCCTTGTTAAACAGTGCGCTAACTTGGTGGAACTCACATAAGAGGACCATTGGAACTGATTCTGCATTTGCCATGTCATGGAGAGAGCTTATGAAGCTAATGGCTGAAGTGTACTGTCTAAGATCTAAAATTCAGAAGATGGAATATGAGCTGTAGAATTTGACCATGAAGAACAACGATTTGGCTGCTTATACTCAAAGATTCCAAGAGCTTACCATGTTGTGCACCAAGATGGTTCCCAAAGAGGAGGATCGAGTTGAGAAGTTTATTGTAGGTCTCTCGGATAATATCCAGGGAAATGTGATTGCTGCAGAACTTACAATACTACAAGATGCTGTTCGCATGGCTAACAACTTAATGGATCAAAAGTTGAAAGGTTATGCTATGAAAAATGATAAGAACAAAAGGAAGTTTGATAACAACCAGAAGGACAACCGTGGGCAGCAACCACCATTCAAAAGACAGAATGTTGGAGGTCAGAATGTAGCAAGAGCCTATACGGTTGGCAACAATAAAAGAAGAGTGTATAATGGACCGTTACCTCTCTGAAACAAGTGTAAGTTTCATCACGAAGGGCCATGCACTGTGAGATGTGGGAAGTGCAACAAGGTTAGACATTTGACCAGGGACTGTAAGGCCATAATTTCCACTACTTCTACTCAGATGGGTCAAGTAGTGAATTAGAGAGTTTTAACTTGTTTCGAGTGTGAAAGGCAAGGACACTACAGGAGTGATTGCCCAAAGCTGAAAGATCAGAATCGTGGAAACAAAATTGGAAACAAGAGTGGGATTGGTAAAGCAAGAGGAAAAGCATATGTACTAGGTGGAGGAGACGCTAACCTCGATTTCAACGTCGTCACGGATACGTTTCTTCTCAACAACCATTATGCTTTTGTATTATTTGATTCGGGTGTCGATCAAAGTTTTGGGTCGACTACTTTTAGTACCTTGCTTGATATAATCCCCGATACTTTAGACGTTATCTATGCTGTTGAATTAGTCGACGGGAGAGTTTCTGAAACTAACACCATACTTAGAGGTTGTACGTTAGGATTGTTAGGTCACCCATTTAATATTGACCTAATGCCAGTAGAACTTGGTAGCTTTGACGTCATCATCGACATGGATTGGTTAGCGAACCATCATGCAGTGATTGTGTGTGATGAAAAGATTATGCGGATTCCCTATAGAGATGAAGTCTTGATTGTCCAAGGTGATAGAAGTGGCAAAGGAAAGAAGTCGAAGTTGAGCATTATATCGTGCACCAAAACTCAGAATATATTAAGAAAGGTTGCCTAATTTTTCTGGCACAAGTTATGAAGAAGGAAACCAAAGACAAGTCAGAGGAGAAGCGACTTAAGGATGTGCCGACTGTACAGGAATTTCCAGAGGTCTTTCCAGAAGATTTGCCTGGATTACCACCAACACGACAAGTTGAATTCCAAATCGACTTAGTCCCAGGTGCTGATCTTGTGGCACGAGCCCGTATAGATTAGCACCGTCAGAACTGCAAGAATTCTCTACTCGACTACAAGAACATTCTAACAAAGGATGTATACGACTGAGTTCCTCACCCTGAGGAGCCCCAATCTTGTTTATCAAAAAGAAAGATGGATCTTTTCAGATGTGTATCGATTACCGTGAACTAAACAAACTGACTGTGAAGAATCGATATCCACTTTCGAGAATCGACGACTTATTTGATCAGTTGTAAGGATCAAGTGTTTACTCGAAGATCGACTTGAGGTCTGGTTATCACCAACTTAGAGTTCGTGACAAGGACATTCTAAATACGGCGTTTAGGACTCACTATGGCCACTACGAGTTCCAAGTAATGCCTTTTGGACTGACTAACGCACCGTCGGTATTCATGGACTTGATGAATCGGGTGTGCAAACCTTATTTAGATAAATTCGTGATCAT
>BQNB010089792.1:0-27318 GCA_026074375.1 Tanacetum coccineum
CTGGAGACGGCGTCGGGATTAACACCCGACGGCATCGCGTCTCCAGGAATGTAAAAATTCGAATTTTTTTAGTATTTCTGAAAAATAAAATGTGCAATATTTAAAATTT
The DNA here is from genome assembly GCA_026074375.1 of Tanacetum coccineum. Taxonomy (NCBI): domain Eukaryota; kingdom Viridiplantae; phylum Streptophyta; class Magnoliopsida; order Asterales; family Asteraceae; genus Tanacetum; species Tanacetum coccineum. The sequence goes on from BQNB010089792.1 coordinate 110, forward strand.
GTAATTCTTTTGTAAACCTGCATAAACCTATGATTACATCATTACTCTCATCCTATCTTTACTGTTTTCATAGAGTCAAAACCCTAAACTCTCATTGTATTTATATCTATCCCGCCGATTTTATGCTTGGTGTAGTTGTCTTTGTCTTTGATTACAAGTTATATTTGACGAGAAGAAGCTTGGAAGTTCTTAGGAAATTTCATTGGATGATTCTTGGAGGACGATTTAACCAGTTATCGCATGTTTCTTCTCTATTATTGAGCAAACCATGGGAGTACTAGTTTCTTTTACTTGTTTTCTTTTCCCTTTATTCGTTTTTACGGGTACTTCTATAGAACATTGGGGACAATGTTCAACTTAAGTGTAGGGGGAAAATAAGCCTTAGAAACTATTCCTTCATTTGCCATTTGCTTTGTTCTTAAAATGATAGGTAATATATCAAAACATAGCATAAAAAGGTAATTTTGACCCAAATTTAAAAATTTGTATGACACATACCAACAAAAACCAAGTATTAATAGCGTCTCATAGATAGGAATGTGTATGACTAGTACAAAAACCCCTTAAAATTCCACCTCAAAAATGTGAGGTTCACCTTTAGATCTTTAGGAATTTGGATATCCATTATTGATACCCACGATAGTTTATACCGTTAGCTTTCTCGAGTTAAGGTTTGAATGCAGTCATATGTGTCTATTCTGTCTTTACGGATGTGTATGTATGGTCTTAGTCGCATTTTCTGGAGCATTGGTATCGGTATTAAATTATATGAGTGTACCGATAGCGTATTCAATTCTAGAACTTGTTTTTATGATGCATCCCGAGATCGTATAGTAAGTATTAGGATTTGCTAGATAAGAGGCACTAGGATTAACCCATGTTTTAAAACCTATAATTGTTATTATGGTTACACGGATCATTTAACTATCCCACACCCTTGTCATGCACTCATTTTTAGTGCAGGATAACCCTAGTACAACCCTCCGAGCCTATCCTTTTTTATGGTTCTCGTAATTTTCTGGTTAAGCCAGACTATTAATGAAGAGCATTGTCAACCCTTAAACCAATTGTTACACCCAAACCGCCTTAGCCTACCTTGTATATACTCACCTTTAGTACATAATTGTTTTAACCCAAGTTAATTATTTGAGTACACGGTTGCTAAGTCCTTATCCTTGTAAATATTGTTTTGGGACGATTGGGATTCATGGTAGTATTCATCTTATGAAGAAATTGGAAAGAAGTAATTTACTACCCCAATAGAGCTCAATAAGCTCCATGTTATTTTGATCCACCTCAAATCGGTTCATTAGTTAGATTGTAAATAATCAAGTATGTTAAAGTTCAAGTGTAAGGGTGTATCTATAAACCCCCATGATGTATTATATGTTTAAGCAATGGCAGGGCAAAAGTGTATGAAAAAAAATGTATATAAAAAAAGTGTGAAAAAAATAAGAAATTAAATGACAAGTAAAGTAAAATATTTTTTAAAATAAATGACAAGTATTTAAATTGCATTAAAAGTAAATGACGGTATGTAAATTGGAAAATTCTAATGACTGTTAATTTTTTAAACCTTTTTAAAACTTCACTTAAATTCCAAATCACTAATCACTTAGCAAACACAAGTTATTTACTTACTACTCATAACGAAATTCAATTTAACAAACATAGCATTTAACGGAAAAACAATAAATCTACACTAAGCATGCAAAATCAAAATACGCAATATATATGGACGATAAAATAAAACATTCTAAGTATTGAAAAGCAGATTAGAAATTAGAACCAGAACTGAAGAGCCACAAATAAACGAAACCACCCGATTTTTTTAGCTTAAGCCAAATAATCAAAATTCGGTCTAGCAAAATTAAACCCGTAAGCTCCAGCTCATGAGTTAACCGGTACCAAAAATCACAACAAAAATAAAAAAGAAACTGTTAACAGTTAACAAACTAATAAAATAAATCCATACTGCCATTTTCTAAATTAAACTCGGTGAGCCCCATTTTATATTAATAACGCAAAGCCCATCATTTGAAAGTACTAAACTCAAACAAAATGTGGTCAAATGATATGTTTAACTCAGTCACAAGCCCAATAACGAATTAAATCAAACGAGGCCCCAAATTTAAACATGATGGCCCAAATTTAAAAATTAAACTAAACTAGGCCCAATTTGAATTATCCTTTACAAACCAAACGTGCATAACTGCTTTTGACGAAAAGAAGTTTAACTCATAAAATAAGCAAGTCTAATAAGCCAGAACCAAATAAGCATACACGAATAAGCTCAAGTTTAGAATAAGCCACGAAAACAATTGCTGAATAAGCTGATTTTTAAGGAAAATAGAATAAGCACTTAAAACTTGATGTCAATAAACTAAATGATTTCGAGATTTAGATCTTAAGTGTCAAAATAAGCAAAATACCCAACTAAGTAAGCTCAGAACTAAATTAATAACGATACATGATGCAGAAACTTTAAATTCGTAAAATAAGCAAAAGCATTTAACATTTACAAAGGATAAATGTTTAAGAAACCATATAGTGCCATTGGAGTGTATCAATTCATCCGAGTACGACATGACGCTGAGATAAAGAGAGTATATAATAAGGATGTGGGTATATCTCGAAATACGTGTGGTTCAAAATTGTTTAAATCACATGTAGCCCATATAAAGTAGGCATGTATAGATCACATGTATCCCATATTATGTATGTATGTTTAAATCACATGTATCCCATATTATGTATATGTAATTCTTCGATTGTTGATACACATGTACCCCATATTAAGCAAACAGCAATAACTGATAGTAGAAATATAATAATCACATTAAGCAGATATGTAGTTATAGTCTAGTGTTACTTAATGCAACGTAGTTCTTTATAACCCAGAGAGCTTCGATGCCAATCTATCACACCCCCAAAATATCAGAGTATAATGGCAACCGGGGTCGTGTGACTTCATGATTATCATATCTCTAAGTAATACAGAACGACCTCTATATGAGACGTTTAGAAAATAGATCACTTGCATTAGGAAATAATAAATTGTTTTAACATTGAGCGGAAGCATAAATCTGGTCACAGACATGACAACATTGTTTTTAGATAGTACAAATGATCTTTAGATAGACTGGAAATGACTGTAATGCATGAGACTTCACATAGCATCTTCACTCTTACAACCTGAGAAAAACATTGCTAAAGCGTCAACATAAAGTTGGTGAGTTCATAGGTTTTGTTTAAGCAGAAATATTTAGTGTTTATGAACCACAAGGTTTTATCCACATGTGACAATATAACATATACAAAGTCACATAAATTGCATTACTATTGTCTAAGCTCATGACACCGAAGCGTTAACATATACCAACAATGAATGAATGCCCATGCAGGTGTCTAACCCGGGACACCCGTAATCTGATTCAAATGAAACTGTATTCGCTTGACTAATGTCAGTCCAAGACGAACAGGGACGTCAATCCCGATAGATCTATCCATAACATTCGCGCTTACAAGTAATTAACGGTTCACGATAGTGGGCAAGTAGCAACTTGGGTTAAATCGGGACTTAGACCAATCAGTAATGAGTAATTGTACTTGTGTTCATACGTTTGAAATAAGCAATGTTCTCACCCCAAAAGATGATTTAAAACAGTAGAGTAGGGGCTATGAAAACTCACCTCGATATCAAAATACTGCAATAAACTGTAGGCACGGAAAATTGATACGACACTCTATCCGACACCTAAATAATGAAATCATGTCTACTTTAACATGTATGCAAAACAAGTGAGTTACAATGCATTATCCATCCTTAGTAAGTGCTTTGAGTTTATGAAAATCTTTATTCATAATACTTGTAAAAACCAAAGTTCTCATGATACGTCTTTCCTCGTTAGGTCAAGTTCTCTACTACATGTTCATATCCGTATGTCATGTTACTTACCCATAAAATATTAGAGGTTGTATGGTATAAGATCATGATTGAGTCCATGGTCGGATAAGTCTCTAAGTAGGTCAAACAGTCTACTTATGTCCGAATGTCCAAAAAGAGGTTTTTACGTCTATTGGGTCTACATAAAGGTATAAATTTCCAAGTTATCATGTTTCAAGTAGTTTAATAGGTAAGGATTAGTATGAAATGATATAAGTCTTGATTAGGTCTCATTTTACCAAAAATAAGTTAGAGTTTTTAAGAAAATACTAGCAGAATTTATTATGACTTTATTCTAAACGGGTCAACTTTAAGTGTTCGCCACGACTTCGTTATTCGTCCTTTTTACTTGGTTCTTTTGCTGCCTTCTTTTCATATTATAATCCATCTAAAATAGTAGGGTTTCCATTTTAATATCACTTCTAGGAGCCTTGTTAAATTAGCAAAAGTTGGTGCATAATTATGATCCTTTATATTACACATAACATCATAGATCTTCTCGGGTCGATATCTTGGCCGTTTCTTATCCGTTTTAAGTGATTCCAAAGGCCAATGAAAGCTTATTATATATACTTTGTAATGGTCAAAGGTTATGTTCTTACTTGTTAACCATTTATGTTCGAAATCAAATTTAATATGTCATGTTTTTACGTACACGTGTAGGTTTTTATGTATGCATGTAGCTTTTTACGTGTGCATGTAACTTCTTTCAAGTTATATTTGAACTTTAAGAACTTTTAATTAGGACTAATGAATGTAATAAAAAGTATTGAACATAGAAAAATGCAACTTACAATGGTTTAGACTATTCAAGAGACGTACGAGCTAGAAAATCCTAGAAAACTCACGTTTTTTACTTCTACTCGTACAAACCCAAACCAAAGCTATAAATTCAAGTAAATAATGTTTTGTGATCACTAAAACAACACAAGAGAGTGTATTTTCAGGTTGTAAGAGTATGGCATCAAGGGAGCAAACGAAAACTAGTTTACACGAAATTAGGTTTTAGTGCACACACAAACCTTTTTGTTTTCGTTTACTTTGTTTATACGTGTGGATACCTTATTTACTAGTGTTACTATGATACGCTATTTCATGCACGGCACGGACCACAGTCCTTTACTTGCGTGCGATATATGAACCATGCATGGTTTTTTGTACCATTAGTCGATGTAAACATTGTGTAAGTCGAGGCTGTGCAAGGAGACTACAAGGGTAAAAACGACCTAGCATGATAAATGTTAAGCTAAAAAAACTTACGAAGGTCCAAGTGTTTGCTAGACGATGAGAGGTGTAGTGGTGACGAGGAGTTCGAACCAATCCTTGGTTACTATCCTTCAAACTCGACGTTCCTTAGCCCTTGAATCCAACGAACACGAAAACTTAACTCTCACCGATTTGTATAATCTTTGTTTTCAAATTTTAGTTGAGATAAATTTGTTCGTAGCATGAGCCTCATTTATACGCAAGGTGATCACAGTTGATGTCATGCATGTGAATTGGAATTTATTTACACATACCAAATGAATGTATAATATACTATTGGTTATGGTTTACTCGTTATAACACTGTTAAAGAATAATCACTATTTGTTGACTTGAAATTGAAACAATACGTAGCATGTGAATGAAAGGTGTAGGACATTGGATGTAAGACTGCAATGATAGTGTTAGTTCGCTTATTTTGAATTTCTTTCTACTGATTGACTTAGATAGCATTTTGTATATTAGAGTTTTGAGGAATGAAACTCAAGGTATAACAATCTATATCGTAAATATTTAAATATTGGCCACTTAATTTTATTATTGAAGTATGAGCGGGTTCAACAAAATAAATGTAGTCGTGAAGACTTTGTTTTCGCAAAGCGAGAAACAATATGAATTTTCTTATGTGAAACGCGTTTTCTAAAGTACCCCTTTTTTATTCGTAAAAAAAATGACGATTTATACGTGCTATTATAATTCTCAATAGCGTAAAATATTGCATGTCGCTTGAAGGATAACTTTTTATTGGAAGGAAATGGCAAAATTTGAAATGGCTTGCGATACATACTTTTGTATAAAGTGATAAGGAGTTCTAAATTTTCCGAGGTGCTACAAGTTCACAGTACGCACGTAACAGTTATAACAGATACAACTTCACATAAAAAGCATTTACGTTTGCACTAAGCTCATGACATCGAAGCTCAATTTAAAAGGAAGCATTTTATATGCCAAATAGTATTCCTCGCCCTAAAGGTATTTGACCATGATTACCTATTAACATTCCGACATGGTATATATCTGTTTTTTCGGACCTCCGAAACTATATAGCGCTTAAATACCCTAAGGAGATAATAGTCCCAAATAAGATCATATTTTACAACCATTCGTGCTTATCTTAACCAGTATGGTGGTTAAGCAATTTGACGGTTCATGATTAATTCGGCATTAGTAGTCATTCGCACTTAGGCAACACGTAACTCAGGAAAAGGAAACGTAAAGTAATTGTGTCCATAGTTATAAAACAACAATGTTTTCTCCAACCCCAAAGTAGTTAAAGTAAAAGTAGTACAAACATGGGGCTATGAACACACCTAACAGGAAGAGCAAATGATACTCACGCAAGAAAAAGTTAATATAGAAATCTAGCCGCGACCTAGAATAATAACGCGTTTTAAAAACACGGAAAGTATGCCAAGAAATTCACAATATGTTCATCACTAAAATACATCCATAAGTGTTTGCATATAGTTTGATTATCAAATCAATGACGAAATAAATCATATAGTTTTTCGTTAAGTTTTGGCGTTTAACCAAAAATTACTATTTTTAGAAAGTTTCTATTTTAGGAAAGTTTTTAGTTTCAAAACGTTAGTACTGTCCCCTATATTTTTTAAGTTTCCATATTTTCAAAACGCACTTACTAGCCTTAATCGCTTAACTTCTATGTCCGTTTTTGCTAAGTTTTACCAAACTTACTATTTTTAGTAACTTTAACGCTTTTTCTAAAATACGTTAACGACGTCTTTAAATGATACGAACATAGGTATGTGTTACTGAAATATTTCGCTAGAGTTTAGAAAGTCCTAAAAATGTCCCGAAAGTGTCCAAAACTCATTTTACTATCCTAGCACACATCTATCCTCCGGTTTGTCATAAAATGTTTCAAGTATTCATTTGGCTATAATTTGGACGTTATAAAATCCAATTTTTAATGTCCGATATATGAAAAACTATCTATTCGAAACGATCTTTCCAAAAACTACATTTTTACCCAAAAAAAACATTTTTAGGTCGACCAAAACAACAAAACAATTGGGCAGCAAGTACTTTTTTGCCAAAACGTAAAACAACAAAAGCCACCCCAACTCACAATAGTGCATATATCTAGCATAATCTCCATTCTCACAACAAAGTCCAAAACAAAAACCACACCTAAATCTAACCTAATCCCTTCATTTCTATTGTGCAACAATAATCAAACTCTCATCTCACCAAAACATAATAGTTAACTAGTGAAATCAAGTAGGTCCATTAGTTAGGGGGTAAATCTTGCTTTAAAATCTTTCAAATATTAAAACACAACATATGGATGATTAGATCTTGAACATATAGAAAAACTAATAAACCACAAAGAAAATATTCCAAGAATACTACAAGAATGAAGAACAAGAAGCAATAACACAAGATCTATACCCAAAATCACTAGATCTTGAAAAACCCCAAATAATAACCAAACCCTAATTTGTAGATCTTGAAGAAAACCCTTAAATCAAAGAACCAATACTTGCAAACCCCTTAGGTAACCTTAGAAATGAACTTGGAATGAATGAATCTTGAAAGAAATCAAAACTATGGAAAGTATATGTATGTATGTGTGTGCCGTGAGCAAGAGGAGAGAAAAAGAGAGAGTTGTGTGATTTTTGAGGCTATGAAATGAGAATGAAACCCTAAGTTATGAGAATGCAAGGTATTTATAGGAAAAGGCTAGGTTAAGGGCTCATGACTAGTCAAAGATATGTAACCAAATGGCTAAGTGACCAACACACACCAAAGGTGTGTGTGGTTGGGTTCGGATGCAAACACAAGCCACAAGGGGGGGGGGTTCAAGCTTAAATCACTAGTTGCTAAATTAAATCAAATGCTTAGTGGAGTTGTGGTCCTTCATGGGTGAATGAAGACAAAGAGGTGTAAGAATCACATGTTCATGCATGGAAGATGAATACAAAGGTGTCACTATCTTGCATGTGATGGTGTTTTATTTTTGAAATTCAAAATAAGGATAAAAGATGCTCTTTGATTTAATTAAGTGTGTGTATGCGTGTGTTTTGAGTATAGGGGGGATGAACGACATTTTTGACTTAAGAACATGAGATGGACGATAACTAAAGTTACACGAAAAGATTTCGGGTTTTCGGGGTTCCGTTATGTCAAAAGCGCGAAAAACGTAATTTAAACGTTAAAGCGTAAAAATAAATACCGGGAGTGATCGTAAACTACGAAACACTTAGAAAAGATAAAATAACTCATATAATATCTAAATTAATCAAAATCCGAAGTCAGAAACGCGTTCGATGATGTTTTTTCATTTTTACGCGGTTACTTCCTGTTAAACTGGCCCGGATTCAAACGTAACGTATAAAAGTCAAAAATAATTGTCGAAAAAGTTTAAAATATTGACCTGAAATTTTCGGGGTGTGACAAACACATATAAATCGCCTAAGGTATTAGGTATAAATCGCCTAGGCTTTATCTGACGTATAAATCGCCCAAGCCAAACACGTATAAATCGCCCAATTTAACTCGTATAAATCGCCCAAGCTAAACACGTGTATAAATCGCCTAAAGCCTAATATGTATAAATCGCCTAGAATACCCGAGGTATAAATCGCCTAGTTTAAAAACCCACTTTTTCAAATCACTTTAAAACACACTTTTTGACGTTTTGTTTGATTTTTCTTGTATAACTTTTTATCTTAAGCTTATAAGAACCCTAAAAACACAAACTTTATAGTTTTTAACTCAAAAAATTTTGGATCAAGATTTTTGGTACAAAACAAGTTTCAACCCAAAAATCCTCAAAAAGATTAAGTTTTTGTTGTTTTTTCTAGGTTTTTCTTGTAAAACTCACTTATACTAAGATATAAGATGCTTAAAAACAAGAACTTTATGGTTTTTTGAACACCCAAAAAGTATAAAACTTTTTGTGTGTTCGGTACCAAACTCAAACAAAAAAAACGCACGCCAATTCCTACTAAATCACCCCATGGCTCTTGATACCAATTGTAGAAACCATGTTATATCTAAACACTTAACCAATCAATGAATAACTAGAGAGAGTAAGGATGGAAGGAAGGTTTCTATAGAGTGAAAGAAAACAGAGAATATTATATTACTTAGTGTGTGTGAGAAAATGAAACCAGCCAACACCCTCTCTAAGCTATGTAGAGGGTATTTATACAAACATAACCCGTGGCTCACATAATATGGGCTTTGGCCCATCAGCTTATTAATGTTTAAAAAACTATCTAAGACCTATGAGCTACATATTCTATGAGTGACCGAGTTTTTTCTCGATTTCTAACACCCATATCTTTTCAAAACATTCTCCACCACACATCTACTATTCACTTTCTTCTCCAATGAATTCAGATTACACACACTCACATACACTCTCATCTTAATTCTTGATCAATCCAAGTTCACACACCTTTCCTTTCTCAACCCTTGGATTGCTTATCAAACAAATACAACAAACACGCTTTCTCTTCTACGTTCTTGATCAAGCCATCTCATCAATCCAAACTCCCTCATTTTATTCTCAACCATTAGATTGATGCTTCATCTCAAACAAACACAACTTCTCTTACAAACATTCTATTCTCACTCACACAACAAACACAACCTCCTTTCTACCCTTGATCTTGCCACTTATATAAGTGTCCTCTTCACATCCTCACCCTCTATTTCAAATTAAGATCAAGAGGCTCCTTTCTATCACATCATGACAACTCACAGATAACTCATCCTCTCTTATCCAACATGTGTGTTAATGAATTTGAAATTCAAATTTCAAATCTATCCCCCCTTTCTTATCAAGCAAAGAATATTCAAACTAAGCCCTTTATAATCTTTAGTTGGATCTCAACTAAGCTAGTTACCACTTTAAGGAATACCCAAAATACCCCTTTCCAATAAAAATTTTCTCTCTTTACTTTATCGGAGAAGCAAAATGCTTTTAATACTTCACAAACGTTTTTATCAAATGGCTATTTGAGTTGGTCGACCTTGAGCATAAGAATGATTGAAAGGTCATAGCGTGAAGTATAATTAGGGGTTTAACAAGTGCGGGTATATAAAACGCCAAGTCCCGAAGAAAACAACTTTGGGAATCTGGCGCGCTGGCCAAGCGCTGACGCGTGGGCAGCGCGCCTGACACAAATTGTTTTTTGACAATTTGTGTTCCTTGGCCTATAAATACCCACCATTGGCCTTTGTATTCCTCATCTCTTGCAAATATTCTTTCCTTTCTTTTCTCTCCTCTAATCCTCTAAGTCTAAACATCAAGTGTTTTTAATCTTCTCCTCTATCATCCATTGAAGAACACACATCTCCACAAGAGAGCCACACAAGTGCTTAACCCACACTTATGTGTTTTTTCGAGGGTCTTCTTTCTCACACCCTTTCTATTAGAATCGAGTCTCTAAGTTAGGTTAGGACTTGGTTCACCATCTATCTTTTATTCAATCGAGTTGTAAGGGAAGTCATGTATCCGTGTGATCGAGCCTAGATCATTGGGGATCTAGTTGGGGTTTGATAAGCTTCCAAAGGGAAGGATTTTAGATTTCATAGGTTAAGTCGAATCACAGGTTCTTAGGGGTAGATTCTGAGGGCGGAATACCATAGGTAGTAACTCTTCTGTATGAGTGCCGAGCTTTGTTGAAAGTCGGTGGAGTTAAATTGTAATACAGTTTGTATTCCACCATAAGGATTATACTAGGAATACTATCGGTGTCGTAGATTCGTAACTAGATGTACAAAAGGTCTAAACCCCCCCTTCACGAACCAGTATATATCGTGGTGTCCCTTCTTCTATCTTCTTCTCTCTATCTACTTATTGTTCTAATTGCAAAGTAGATAAGTACGTCACTCGGCTCTTTTGAGACTTGAAGTTTATAAACTTCGAAGAAGTCAAGAAAACCGTATTCACCCCCTCCTCTACGGTTCTAAAATTGGTATCAAAGGAGCTTACTCAAGTTTTCAAGCGTTAAAACCTTCCCGATAAGCTGTTTTAAGTAGAAAACTTCTTTTTCAAAAATTCAAAATCCTAACTCCTATTTTTGAAAAAGTTGAGTAAATATCCATGACTCAAGAGAACTACGTCGAGGGGTGTTCTATGTAAAGACCACCTTTGCTGGACCAAACAATTTTTGATTTGGGAAAGCCTGCTTTGAGACTTACGTCAAGTCCAAAGACATTGACATGTGGCAAGTCATCCAAAACAATAATTTCTACTATGAAGTTGAAGACTCCGAAACCAAGCTTATGAAGGAAATGTCGTATGAATGATGAGGTGTCGATTTATACATTATTTCGGGGTCATTTAACCCCCTAAATCATGTAAATATGCCCAGATTATGTGCTTAATCGTTTGTTTTTCCTTTTGTTGATTATGATTTATCTTGCTTGAGTATGCTTGGCTAATCCATCTAGTATTTATTTATGAATGCATGAACCTTGTCATTAATTGATTAGATCTTGTTGTTTATGACAGATTTAATGATTCTAATTGATTATAGTCTATAATTCTTGTTTCCTATTGCTTCTTATTGATAGATGTGTGTGTTAGGCTCTAGAAAACCAGCTTTTGTTTGTTTCGATGTTGATATGTCTAGGGAACGTGATTGTGTAGAAAGATACAATGGGTAAATAGTCTTACATACTACTTTACCCTTATATGGTTGATCCTCTTTAAGATTTTCAATTGCATGTAATATACTCTTAGGGGTCCTTGTAATATTTCTCATAATACTTACTTGTGCAATATGCCCTAATGGAAATTTTATTTTTTTTTTTTTTAAAACCATTTTTAAGGGGGGTGGGGGTGGGGGGGGGCGGTGGGTTTTTGTAATCCGTTCCAGAATTAGGAATAATTATACTTTAAAATCTCAAGTGTGACAAGCAATAGGTAGATTGGATAGCTAGAAGGGTAGTAATGATCTAGGATAAATACGCTTCATTGTATAATTGTTATTTAGGTTATTAGTTTAATTAGCTTAAAACCAAAACCTCTCTAAAACCATAATTTACTTGCTTTTATAAAATATAAAAACACACAAAGAATCTTCCGTCAACTCCTAGACCTTAGTGAACATTCAATCCGGCCTTCACAGTGCTATTCCCCTAGAGAACGATAACAACCCGGGCCTTGCCTAATACTTACACTACAATGTTAGGTACACTGTCTAGGGGGTGTTGTATAGCTTCTTGTAGAAGTCCTTTCTACGACAACCGCAACAAGTTTTTGCGTCGCTGCCGTCGGCGGGAATAGCGTGTAGGTTTCTAGATTCAATCTAGCTATAGGTCTACTCCAAGATTCCTATCAGTGTGATTTATATTTCTTGTCAAGTAGCTTTCTTATAGTCTATCTCTTTTTGTGTTAGTTGTGATCGTAAATATGTATAAGTCATAATGGAGATGAAATCACACTTGAGTCGTTAACGGAAGAACAATTTGAGTGCTTCATAGAATATTACCATGAAAATTATCCGGAAGATTTTAAAAGCGACTTAGAGAATCTTGAGGAAATATATAAAATGATGAATGGTGGAGTAGAATATCCTCGCACATAAAATGCCTCACCTAGTGAAATTAAAGAACCATATGAGCCTTTCACTTGGATGTATTTGTTTCAGGAACAACCTTTTGTGGTTAGAATCAAAATTTTGTTGTGTTGAGACCCTTAGGAAAATGTGACAATTACTTCAAACTTTGAGAAGAGATCCATAGCAATGACCCGTCAGTTAGTTGACATGAATATAATTGCCTAAAGTCAAAAACCACGAGAACATATAACGTGGGTTTAGAAGTTTGGATAGTTATGGTTAAGATACCTAAGTGCATGGCATGGTTAGATGATGAGCCCATAGGTGATCTAGATACGATGGAGGATAAGGTGGATAATCCGAGCCCACAATGCACCCCACAAGTCCTCCCATCAATTGAGTTATACACACCGCCCGTGACTCACCCGAAAGAAGTAGAAGAGACTATAGGAATCCCAATGGAGGTAGAACCTTTGGACCACATGAAACTAGAGGATCTAGGCTTAAATACTAATACTCATGACCTCTTTCTTAGTTCTAAGGGATTTCCTAGTGTTGATGAACCGGAGCCTCAACTTTTACCTAATTTTTCACCCTTAGATGTAAATCTAGGAGACAAAAGAGGAACCGACCCACCCATCAACCCATATAGTCCGGGTAGTTTTAGGATGAAGGTAGTAAAACCCTTGACCATTCACACACCGCCTTCACCCCACGTGGCATACCTCCATCGAAATGGTGTGTATCGCTACTATCACCCACACTTAACCTCAAGTGTAGGGGAGACCCACCTTATACGCGTCAAATAAGCGTAGAGTCAGGCTCGTGACTCGAACAAAAACAAGCGCTTGTTGGGAGGCAACCCAATCTTTTATTTCTTGCATATTAGGTGTGTCTTGTGTGTTTTGTGTGTCTTGTGTGTCTTGTGTGTTTGTTTCGAGTCATATGATTGTATTGTCAAATCTCAGGTTTTATGCAGTATTTGGTACAGGAAATAACTTAGAAGATTGCGTACAGGAAATTTTTCATCAAAAACAAAAAGTGAATTTTCACAGAGTGTGGAGACGGCGTCACGATTTACACGCGACGCCGTCACCGCGACACTTGTGACGGGGTCAGGATATTTCTGACGGCGTCAAACGCCTGGTTACAGGAAAACTCAAAAATTTTAAGTATTTTTGAAATTATAACTTATGTAACATCTAAAATATGTAATTCTTTTGTAAATCTGCAAAAACCTATGATTATGACATTACTCTCATCCTATCTTTATTGCTTTCATAGAGTCTAAACTTAGTTAATGAGGTTGTATTTATCATTCACCCGTGGATTTTACGCTTGGTGTAGTTGTCTTTGTCTTTGATTACAGGTTATATTTGATGAGAAGAAGCTTGGGAACGATCTTAGGTGTTTTTCATTAGATGATTCTGGATGACGATTAACCAGTTTTCGCATGTTTCTTCTCACATTATTGAGCAAATAGAGGAGTAATAAGTTTTTTCCCTTTATTCATTTTTACGGGTACTTCTATAGAACATTGGGGACAATGTTCAACTTAAGTGTAGGGGGGAAATAAGCCTTAGAAACTATTCTTTCATTTGCCATTTGCTTTGTCCTTAAAATGATGGGTAATATATCAAAACATAGCATAAGAGGTAATTTTGACCCAAATTTAAAAATTTTATGACACATACCGATGAAAACCAAGTATTAATAGCGTCTCATGGATAGGAATTTATATTACTAAGCACGAAAATCCTAAATTTTCCACCCCCAAATTGTTGAGTGTTCGCCCATTAGTATTATACCTTTAGCTTGTTCGAGTTAAGGAGTGAGCAATCATGTGTGTCTATTCCGTCGTTACGGATGTGTATACGTGGTTTTAGTGCCTTCTTCTGGAAACATTGGTATGATTACTTTAGGATTTGAGAGGTGTACCGGTTCTGTTAGTTTATTAAATTCTAGAACTTGTTTTTGTGATGCATCCCGAGACCGCATAGTAAGTGTTAGGATTTGCTTGATAAGAGGCATTAGGATTAACCCATGTTTTAAACCTGGTATTGTTATGATGGTCACACCGATCATATAACCCATATCACCAACCCTTGCATGCACTTATTTTTAGTGCCTGGATTACCCTAGTACAAATCATCATGAGCCTATCCTTTTCACGGTTCTTGTAATTTTCTGGTTAAGCCGGACTATTAATGAAGAGCATTGTCACCCTTAAACCAATCGTTACACCCAAATAGCCTTAGCCCACCTTGTATGTACTCATTTTTAGTACATTATTGTTTTAACCCAAGTTAATTATTTGAGTACACGGTTGCTAAGTCCTTATCCTTGTAAATACTGTTTTGGGACGATTGGGATTCATGGTAGTATTTATTTCACGGAAGAATGGGGAAGAAAAGTTAAGTCAATACCCCCATACGTTTGTTAGATGATCTCCATGTTATTTTGATCCACCTCAAATCGGGTCATTAGTTAGATTGTAAATATCGAGCATGTAAAAGCTCAAGTGTAGGGGTACGTGTTATAAACCCCAAGTTATGATGTATTATGTTATTCAAAAAAAAGAGAAAAGAAAAAGAAAGAGATTGATGTAGAGTTGTGTAGAGTTTGTATATCTTCGTCCGAGTCTTGGCTTAGCAACCAAACCAACGTGTATTCGTGTAAATAATTAGCTAACCCTTCCACTCTAAATTTACCCAAAGCCACCTAAATGTATCCCATCCGTTTCCGTTTCCATTATATGTTATCTTACACCTACACCCCACAACCCTTTAAAAAGACCTCTTAGATAGTAATGAATAATGCTTGCGCCTAGCGGTGGAGGTTTGATCCTTTACCAAGCCTATGGTAATTTATATGCTATGACAGGTAATGAGTGTTGATTTTCTGTTTCCCCCTTATGTTATAATTTATTATACACCCGGAGATGAAGAGAGAATTAAACACTTATGTGAGATGTAGTTTATACTTTCGTGCTATTAATTACTGAGGTTCTAGAAGGTTGTGTTGTAAAATACTTTTAAAGAGTAGGTAAAATGACCCTCATATTGCTATTGTCTAGGTAGAAAAGCCCATTTGCTTGAGGACAAGCAAATCCCAAGTGTAGGGGTATTTGATGAGGTGTCATTTTATATACTTTTTCGGGGTCGTTTAACCCCCTAAATCGTGCATTTATGCCCAAAATAGGTACTTAATCGTTCCTTTTTAGGTATTCAGCATTTGGAGGAAATACACGTGACTTGGACTCATTTGGAGAAGAAACGGACAAGACTACAGACCTACACCAACATTTCTCAAGATTGTGTTCTCAAAGGCTGGAGACGTCATCACAAGATACACATGAGCAATTCAACCCATGACGGCGTCAGAGATTTGGCGACGGCGTCATAACGTAGCCGACCTAAAGAAACCCTAGAAGATTTATGATAAAAATGATCATTCAACTTGCGCGTGAAGTACCAGATATTGTTTTGATCATAACTCCTTCATACGAACTCGGATTTCGACGATTCAACAACCAACGCGTTCATAACATTAAAATCTACAACTTCGCGAAAAATGTCACGCTGACGGTGTCACATGTTACTGGTGACGCTGTCGTAAAGGTCGGTTAGGGTTTTGCCTATAAATACAACCCTATAACTTCATTTTTATCAATCCCCCAACCCTAAGTCTGATTCTAGGGTTTGGGTAGGTGTTTTTCTAGCAACTTAGAAGACTTAATTCAATCCATAAACATCTTGTGATGGTTTGTTATCATATTATCTTAATCTTGTCTTTAATTCCCTTTTGTTGATTATGATTTTCTTTGCTTGTGTATTGTGGCTTAATTCATCTAGGTATTTTTTTTTATTTAGATGCATGAACCTTGTCATTAATTGATCTATATCTTGTTGTTTGTGAAAGATTCAATGAGTCTAATTGGATTATAGTTTATAATTATGTTTCTATTGCTTTTGTTGGATGTGTGCGTTAAGCTCTAGAAAACCAGCTTTTGTCTGTATCACTATTGATATGTCTAGGGAAACGTGATTGTGTAGAAAGGATACCATGGGTAATAGTCTTCATACTACCTTACCCCTTATATGGTTGATCCCTCTTAAGATATTTCAATTGCATGTAATATACTCTTTTAGGGGCTTTGTAATAGTCTTCATACTATCCTTATTGTGCATTGCTAATGGAATATTAACATGACGGGGGTTCGTGTAATCCGTTCATGAATTAAGAAATACTTACACATTACATCTCAAGTGTGACAAAGCAATATGTAGAATTGGATAGCTAGCAAGGAGTAATGCATCCTAGGTAAATACGCTTCTTTGTATAATTGTTATTTAGGTTATTAGTTTAATTATCTTAAAACCAAAACCTCTCTAAAACAAGAATTTACTTGCTTTCATAAAATATAAAAACACAAAAAGAATCTTCCTTAAACCCCTAGACCTTAGTGAACATTCGATCCGGCCTTCACAGTGCTATTCCCCTAGAGAACGATAACAACCCCGAGCCTTGCCTATACTACACTACAACGGTTAGGTACACTGCCTAGGGAGTTGTAAAACTTTTTGTAGAAGTCCCTTACGACAACCGCAACAAGCGCCGAGCTTTGTTGAAAGTCAATGAAGTTAAATTGTAATACGGTTTGGAAAAGGCCACGATGATAGCTTTGGGAACAAAGGTGGTGAAAGCTCGAAGCAAAAAGGAGCTTGCTTCAATTGCGGAATAGAAGGCCACTTTTGCAAGTGGGTGTAGAAAGCCAAAGGAGAACAAGGCCTTTGTCGGGGGAGCATGGAGCGATAGTGAAGACATCGATGAACACCAAAACAATGCAACATGTCTTATGGCGATTGACTCTAAGGAGGTAGTATCCAAACCATCTTGTTTAAATATTAATTTAAACTTTATTGATTTGCAAAAGGAGAACGAGGAACTCCTAAAGTTTAACAAGGATTTTACTAAAACTTTTGAAAAACTTTTAAAAGAAAAACATGCTCACAAAGATAAAAATTCAAAACTTTCAAGTAAAATCAATGATCTTGAAATTGAAGTAAAGAAACTTGTTTATAATAAAGAGGTGGTTGAACCTTTCCAAAAGTGTGTTAAACTCACACAAGAGGTTGACTCTTTTTTTTGGAACGACAACTTTTTTCACAACCCATACCACACATCTCACAATATATTTCACAGATGCCTTCAGCGAGGCTTGAACCCACAACCTCTAGGTTGCTGGGGAACTCACATACCCAAGGATACCTTTGGTGGCCAAATGAGCTAGCCTAGTTGGTTAAGAGGTTGACTCTTTAACAAGCAATGTTTCCAAGCTTCAAAACAAAGCATTGAATTTTTCAAAATTCAAAGGAAGTAGCATTGCTTTGGATGACATGCTAAGTCGTCAAAATCTATCCCGAGATAAGGAAGGTCTTGGATTTTCTAAGAATGATAAAACCACTTCCGTAAGTCCAAACAAAATAATAGTGTTTGTAAAAGAAAGTTAAATAAGAAACTCTTCAAAAGGCTTTGTTAAACTCGTAGTTCCTCAAACTCACTTTGCAAACACTCAAGGTCCCCAAACAACCATTACAAGGGTGGAAACAAAACATCACTCGAGCTCACATAATGGTCTTGGATACATACAACCTCGAGTTGAGACCTTCAAACTTATATGCTCGAAGACCTTCTTTTCAAAACAACCATTCTTCTAAAAGATGAAGTTTTTATAAAAACCAAAGGTCTTTGCATCATCAACCTAGCACCTTCCAAAGAAGAGAAAACTCCTACCCAAATCAAAGGCTAAAAACACCTTGGAGCGTTGGACCAAACTTTTAAAACTCCCGTGATTTTCAAAACAATCATTGGTTTGCGTTCTCAAGGTACGACCTACATAAACTATGTGCTTTTTTACAAGTCCCAAGAATGGTTAACTTGAGCACCATATTTGCTAACCACAACGGACCCATAAAATAATGGGTATCACGACCTTGAATTCATATTTGCTTGTAGGTATGTCTTAAACATCAATCCAAACTCCCTCATTCTATTCTCAACCATTGGATTGATGCTTCATCTTAAACAAATACAACTTCTCTCACAAACATTCTCTTCTCACTCACATAACAAACACAACCTTCTTATCACCCTTGATCTTGCCAAATCACCTATCCTACTCACTTCTCTTCTTCACATCATAACCCTTCATTTCAAATAAGATCAAAGGGCTTATTTCCATCAAATTATGACAACTCACATACAACTCATCTCTTCTTATCCAACATGTGTGTTAATGAATTTGAAATTCAAATTTCAAATCCCCCCTTTCTCACCAAGCAAAGAATATTCTAAGAATATTCTCTTGGTTCCAACTAGCCCTTTCTAATATTAGTTGGATCTCAACTAGGCTAATTACCACTTTAAGGAATACCAAAAACACCCCTTTCTAATAATTCTTGTCTCTATTTACTTTATCGAACAAGCAAAACGCTTTTAATACTTCACAAACATTTATATCAAATGGCTATTTGAGTTGATTGACCTTGATCATAAGAATGATTAAAAGGTTATAGCGTGAAGTATAATTGGGGGGTTTAACAAGTGCGGGTATTTAAAATGCCAAGTCCCAAAGAAAACATCTTCGGGAATCTGGCGCCATGCGCTGGCGCGGGGCAGCGCGCCAGACATGAATTATTTTTCAACATTTGTGTTCCTTGGCCTATAAATACCCACCATTGACCTTTGTATTCCTCACCTCTTGCAAACATTCTTTCCTCTCTTTTCTCTTCTCTAATCTTCTAAGTCTAAACATCAAGTGTTCTTAATCTTCTCTTCTATCATCCATTGAAGAACACACATCTCCGCAAGAGAGCCACACAAGTACCTAATCCATACTTGTGTGTTTTGTCGAGGGTCTTCTTTCTCATACCTTTTCTTTAGAATCGAGTCTCTAGGCTAGGTTAAGACTTGGTTCAACAATCTATCTTTTCATTCAATCAAGTTATAAAGGAAGTCTTGTATCTGTGGGATCATGCCTAGATCATTAGGGATCTAGTTGGGGTTTTAGAAAGCTTCCAAGGGGAGGTTAAGTCGAATCACAGGTTCTTAGAGGTAGATTCTGAGGGCATAATACCGTAGGTAGTAACTCTTCTGTGTGAGCGTCGAGCTTTGTTGAAAGTCGGTGAAGTTAAATTGTAATACGGTTTGTAGTCCACCATAAGGATTATACTAGGAATAGTATCGGTGTCGTGGATTCGCAACTAGACGTATAAAACAACTAAACCACCATTCTCGAACCAGTATATATATTGGTGTCTCTTCTTCTCTATCTACTTATTGTTCTCATTTCAAAGTAGTATAGTATACCACTCGGTTCTTTCAAGACATGAAGTTTTATAAACTTCGAAGAAGTTAAGAAAACCATAATCACCCCCTCTACGGTTCTACAATTGGTATCAGAGCAGATTACTCAAGTTTTCAAGCCTTAAAACCTTCCCAAGAAGTCATTTTAAGTTTAAAACTTCTTTTTTTAAAATTCAAAATCCTAACTCCTATTTTTGAAAAAGTCGAGTAAAGATCCATGGCTCAAGAGAACTATGTAGAGGGGTGTTCTATGAAAAGACCACCTATGCTAGAACCAAAAAGCTTTTGCTTTTGGAAAGCCTGCTTTCAAACTTACGTAAAGTCCAAAGATATTGACTTATGGCAAGTCATTCAAAATGGCAATTTTTGAAACCTCCCTTTTTTGACTCTAAAATTTGACCAAGAATTTAAAAACTTCGCGGAAACGTATAACCAAGAGTGACGCTGTGTCATTCCTTAGAAAACTAATCAAAATACATAACCATTTAACTCTTTAAAGTGTCATTAACATAAATTAGACTTAATTATCTTTCCAATGATATAAAGAACACATTCTAACTCATTACGGTTTGGATTTTACAACAAAAACAAAATTCACAAATCTGCGAACACATCCAGCCAGCAGGCAGAAGCATCCAGCCAGCTGGCTGGAGAGGAGCTGGGCGGTAGAGAGGAGAAGTCGAGCGGTTTCTTTTGCCTAGTCAATCAAAAACACATTTTGACACTTAATTCCGGAAAACTAACTTCTCGAACTCGACAATAAATGAAACTTTCCAGAATTCATTCAAACATTATAAATCTTCATTTCCATAACCAAATGTAGTCTAAACGACTCTTAAACACGTACTTTACGGGGTTTTCCAAACACCCGTTTTGACCCTCTTTACATCTTTGTTTTGACCCATTTATATACAAGAACCTAACAAATGACTTGACACTTGACCTTAACATTTACAAACCATTAGGACACTTGGGGGTTCAACCATGATTCAAGCTCGACATCTACCTTAATTAGTTGTCTAAAATTGACAAGTACTTCCACACCTAATCTTTAATCCACGTATTACTTTCTTCGCATAGAACCTACAGAACATTAAACATCTAAACCATAAGCACGAGGCTTAGCAAGTAAACGGTAATAACATGGTATTATACATCAATCGTCACATAAGCATTAATCTCATCCATAGTTAAACCATAAGACTACTTTCACCAAACCTATCACATTACACATTAAACACATTACATCATATCATACAAATCATACATACCTCAAATGGATCAAATTAGTCTTAACCACGACCTTGGTTAGTTTTTCCAAACTAACCTCTATCTATTCTTAGTCCAAGCTTTCTAACCAAGATTTCCTAAACCTCCAACACATCATTCACATAACACATATATGATAAAATCCATATAATAGCACATTATAACCGGTTTACTTACCTTGAATCCAAACTAAGATTATCAAGAATATCATCATCATCCTCACTTGCTTCCTAAGCCAAAATCATCATAAACCACAAACACTTTAAACACATAATTAGAGCACAATAATAATGGTTTATACAACCATTAGCTTATCTTTTAACACCTTTAATCATCATATGATTATATTTTGATTATATGATTAAAACTCCCAAAATTACTAACTTTAATCAATATAACTTTACCCATGATTACTATAACCTTATCACTTTACTTTAGAACACTTTTTACCCAAAACCCTAAAATTAGGTACATAAACCCTAACTCATAAATTACCAATTCAACTTAATATAAGGTTACTTACTTGTGTAGGATCATTGGCATAAGCTTATTTCTTGATTTGGGACCTCTATTCACCTTCAATCATCAATTAGACAATCATTGTTTTTCCCTCATTTCTTTCTTAACTCGACACATACATACGCACCAAACATAACTGTGGAATTGTGTAGAGAATTCCAGGGATTTTTAGAATAGTTAGGTATTACTTTGCCTATTTGGCAACAATAGTCCCTCAAGTCTCTTTTCTTTTATATTTAGCATATTAACTTTTATAACTTATTTATCACTTGAAAACTTTAGTCCCTTAAGTCCATTCCTTTCATAAATGTGACACATTAATCTTTCTAAACCCAATTGCATAACATTTATACTTATAATTGACTACCGGGTTTGACTAACCAATCACGTAACATCTTCAAACTTATAAAAGTTATAGTCAAACTATTCCAATGGCATTATTGTAAATAAATACTTATAAAACGGTTTTGGGGTGTTACAAATCTATCCCCCTTATTTAAATTTCTTCCCCAAAATCTCTTATCTAATACTAACCAATTTTGGTCACACTTTACTTCTAATTCCCCTTTAGCATTCTCATATATATATATATAGGGGGACTTTATTTTTAGTAACAAATTAAGTGCGAGAACTGCGAGAACTCTCAAAAACATACATGCACCATTCTATAATAGCTTTAATTATCCTTAACCCGTTATACTTCTCGCTCATTCCTATCTTATTTACACTTTTTGTAATGACAAGCGTCATTTAGGTGATATTTACCATTTCCGATTCTATCATTTTAGTAACTTTTTCTCTATATCGATACGTTCCTATTCATTTCCTTTTTAAATTTTCATCAAGAACTACATGTCACTTTAGAAATTGCATTATCTTGACTTCACATAAGTCAAACATTAGTTAATACCTTTTTATGTACCGTAGTTATCTTGACATTCTTTATATCGTTTCCATTATAACACTTTACTTGCGTTACTTTGTTTTAGTTAGTTTTCATCAAGGACTATAAGTCACTTGGAATAATTCAACACTTTTAACTTCATAAATTTAAACTTCAACTAATACTTTCACATTTTACATAAGGGTGATGATACAACTTAGCGACCACTATAGTCATTACTTACATTGATACCATGCCATAAGGCATACTATAACATCAACTCAACTTTCATTTTTAATCCTATACTCTTAGCGTCTAAAATTTAACTATCTCCTAAAGTCTCTTACTAAAAGTCGCATTCTAACTCTTATTTTGCCTATCTTATTTCCTACGACGTCTAACTAATTCTAGACTCTTATCTTCTCCTTCCTTAATCCCTCCCATGCTATGCCGAGAATACATAAGCCCACTCATTTATACTTCTTTATTTACATTGAGAAGCATCCCAATCAATGCAAATAAAGAAATATAAACTTATGGTTTGGTGATTCACAATTTCTTTATTTAAATGAAGAGGCGTCCTAATCCATTTAAATAAAGAGATTATGAATCATCCTACTTATACACTTCCGACATAACACTCAAACATGCTTAATTCTTCATTACTTTTCATTAATCTCATATTAATAACTCATTTATTTTCAATATCATCTTTTGTAGCCTTGGATCCAATCTCCTTAACCTTTTTCCTAAAGGAAACTTGGCTTTTTCCCTGTAGGGATTTGCCCATTATCGATACCCTTGTGGTATCACCAACCCTGCGTTGGTCTTTACATTTCATCATTTGGCTTTCTCCCCGTAGGGATTTTCCCATTATCGATACCCTTGTGGTATCACCAACCTTTACCGAGCATTGGACCCAAGCTATATTTAATGTATCATTCTTTACCATTTTCGTCATCTACATACCTTTCTGATCATATACTCTTTCATTTCCACTTTTATTGCCTTAAGCCATTCTACTTCACACTTTATCATCTTTCTTTATTACCCAAGATCCAACTGATACTTGTGATTCTCATGTATTACATATACATATACGTTTTCACATTTCATTTATCATTATCTTGTCAACGCCAAGTGGACAACTTATTCAATTTTCTATACCAAAACATCATTTTAGTTCGCTTATCTTTTCGCGTATAAACCTTACATAGGCTAGTCTTATAATATAGTTATTTACCTCACTTTATTCATCAAATACATCTCTATCATTTATTTACATGATTTTAGTCATTCTTTATCATTCGTTAGAGTATTTAGCATCATTTAATATTTCTAGCGCAATTCTTCTTAAACTTCATTCATTCATCACATTTATCCGTATTCGACATTGCGATTAAGTTATTATGTTTTCTATGTAACATTCCTCTTCACGTTTTAGACATACTTTTACATATCATGCTTACTAGCATCTATTTTCTTTTACTTGCCCATATTCTCGTATTTCATCATGATTCATTTCAAATGCAATCCTATGCATTTTACTTAGCTCATACACTTCATAAACTTATACCGTCATTAATGTGTCGTATGCGTATGTATTATTTATTATCAAGTTTTACATTTATATTTTACCGACATTACCTACAAACAACACTAACGGGCAATGTACCCGATCAGTTGTAGCTTCGTTGGTAAGTAGGGTGTCAATCACTAAGAGCGAGAACGTTAATTCCTAAGTCTACCAGTATTTTAGTTATCTATGTTACTTTTAATCTATCTAATCTATGTCAAAACCTATGCTAAACCTAGTTCTAACGGATAGGGGGTTTTCAGTTTGAGAGACTAACACGGGTTTTGTGGTGACTTAAACCTACTTTAGACACGATAACACACGCAAGCAGATAATCAAAGTATCACCAATAAAGTATCACCAACAAAAGTATCACCAACAATAGTGCCATCATCTAGATACCAATCCTGTAGACAAAGGCTAAAAGAGCCTATAATCTTACATATCAAGGGATGTAACACTAAGGCAAAGAGCAGAGGGCCAAGGGGATTACCCTGATGCACCCCTTGGCATGACCATAAGGTGTGTTCCCCGTAATATAATCTAGCTGGGTTAGAGTAACATGATTTCCACCCAACGCGAGATAGCGGGACAACAAAGACAAACTTCTTGTAACATAACCTCTCGATCAACCAAGGCATTTTTAAAATCTACTAACAACATCGAAAGACCAACATCGTCTCTGATTCGTTAATTTTAACACACGTAAAATAATATATATAATACTATGAAAAATCACCAATATACCCTTGATGACAAAGGTAAAAGGAAACTCTTAAAAATATATATAATATAATATAATACGTATATTAACCGGAAAGTATGATTTCCCGGGTCGTTTCCCCAACGATTTGTGAAATTAAAACCTCGATTGTTGTTCGGACAATGATTTGAATTGGAAACAAAGGATGATTTGATTAACTACTTTTAAAAGTTGAGATAATCAAATTAAAACAATTAAGCACTAAGACAAATAACAGGAAATTAAAATTTAATTAAAAACGCAAAACGGGACTCTTAATCGGAGGCCAAAAACCTTAAATCACTAAAAATAAACCTAGCTTAAATTTTACTTTTTAAATGGGCTCTATTTGACTAAAAAAATAAGTTTAAAGAAAACTAGAACAAAAACGGAGTTGAAATGAATGTTAAAACCTGAAAATTGAAATTGAAAACGAATCCCGTTCTTTAGAAAATGAACTTTTGTAAATTAGACCCTACGAAAGCAAAAGTAATTTTCCTATGAACTTTAGGATAAAATAAAATTTTCTAAAAAAGATTTATATTTTTCTGATTATTTTTCTATTTTTTATGATTTTTTAAAGTTTTTAATGAAAATAAAAGATTAAAAATACTAAATGAACTCTAAAAATTCTAGAAAAATGACAGAAAATAGCTTAAACTATTTAAATCCTAAGAAAAATAAGCCCAAAGTCACAGCTTATCAAATAAGCCACGAAATAAGCTGTAACAGCTTATAAGGCTTATTTGGCAAAATGAGTATAAAGAATTTATTGTGCAAGTAATGGTTGGATGAGCTATTGAAGCAAACTGGTAAGACGTGTGTATTGTGTGGGTGAGGTCGTGGGTTCGAGTCTGGACATACACCCCTTTTTTTATTTTTTTATTTTTGAAAACTCAAAAGATCAAAGTTGTAGATTAAGCTATTCTTAATAACTTTAACAAAGACAACATAAGCTTAAACTCAAAAATAAGCTCAAAAACAGCTTATGAAAGTGGCAGACTCAGAAAGTGGGCTTATGATAAATCAATTAGCTAGTTTCTACTTAAAAGCTTGCATACAACTCATTTTAAACTTAAATTTAAATCTAAAAGTTGTTCCTAGAAGCTAATGATGTAAGGAAGCTAGATTTAACAAGCTATTTGAACAGGAAACACTAGAGGCTAACTAAATTTAAAGATCAAAACAGCTAACTCAGAGAACAATTCAAAAAGCACAAATTTAAGCTAAACTAAAAGTCTCATTAAGCTATTTCAGAGGCTGAGCTTATGAGAACCAAACAACCTACCTATAAGCTATAAATTTAAATAAGAAAATCAGATACTACAACTTAAAATCTAAAACTTAAAAGCTAAACTCCATTACTACTGTTTTTGGTCTTTTTGAGGATTTTGATGACTTTAAAAAGCAAATTAACCTAATTGATTAAGCTAGAAATGACACATTAAGGCTAAATCTTTACTAACCTAAATGATGACTAAAAGCTACTTAAATTTGAGAATTTAAAAGCCACTAACACTAAGCTAAATTGAAGCTTGACAGCAGTACTAACTACTGATGCAACTACCAAAGTGAGGCAAAACAAAGAATGCAGGCTACCTTAGTGGTAAACCTGCAATAGATGCACTCAATTAGAGTGCTAAAACACTTAGCAATCCAAATCCAAGCCTAGGAAGGCTTGGATCAAATTTAACAATCAAAGAAAAAGGTGTAAAAGTCCCCTGGTGCTGAGACAAATGTGATAAGCAACTAATTGATTTTAAGCTAATTATAATCCTTCAAACCTACTTAAAACTTAATCAAATATGAAGATTAATCTAACTAAAGAAATATTACCAATTCACTTTGACTATTTGAAGTCAAACCATTCTAAACCAAACACTCCTTTAAGCATATGACAGATTGAACTTAAGCTTGAATTGCAAATCCACTTAACAAGTACTTATTACCAGACATTCAATAGCTTATTACAAGCTTAATAAACATGGATCAACAACTAAATATGCTAGAATCAAAGATTTATAACTATTGCTAACTAATTTTTTTTGGTTTTTATGATTTTTAAGACAGAAATGAGAATACTATGATCTATAACTATTA
>BQNB010089793.1:0-12154 GCA_026074375.1 Tanacetum coccineum
ACCTTTTATCTAAACGGATGCCCTAAAGTATCTCAAACAGATGCACTAAAATGCATACTTATAGAAAAAAGTTGAAAAAAAAATTCGAAAAAAAAAGTTTGTGGAAAGAAATTTTTGGAAAAAAAAATTCGGAATTTTTTTTCAAAAAAAATATTTCGAAAAAAAAATCGGAAAAAAACTCGAAAAATTTTTTCAGAAAAATTTGTTATTTAAATTTTTGGAATTTTCTTTTAAATTTTCAAAAAAAAAAATTTAATGGTTGACTCGCGCATACAAACATTAAACCGTTTTAAATCCTTAGGCGAGGAAGAATAAAATTTTCCTTTTAACAAACCAGGTGGCAAATCATCTGACACGTCACAATGTATAAATTCAGTGCATCACAATCAATTGCATCAGAATGAATAATCTACTGCATCAGAATGTGTAAATCTACTGCATCACAATGTTATAAATTTACTGCATCACAATGTATAAAATCTACTGCATCACAATGTGTAAACTACTGCATCATAATGTATAAATCTAATGCATCACAATGCAAAAATCTACTGCATCACATTGTTATTTTACTGCATCATGATGCACTAAGCAATAACACCATGATGCGATAACTATGATGCATTAAAGGTGAATAGCAAAAATAATGAGGATACTTCATGAACAATGAGACTCTATTAAATTGATTTTAGTAATAAATGTTATATGTTTTACAACTGAAAACATGTATTATAAGTAATGATTTAATATCCACTGCATCAGAATGTTGGTTTTTCTGCATCATAGTTATTTGTTACTACATCACTATTTAAAGCATCATATTGTTTATAGTTTAATTCAATTGTGATTCATCATGTTTACATAATATGATGATGCAATAGTTATATACAATGTGATGCACCAAGTCTAATTCAAAATCAGTGTATCACAGTTTATAATTTAGTAAAACCTTTTACTCAAACGGATGCCCTAAAGTACCTCAAACAAATGCACTAAAATGCATACTTATCGAAAAAAAGTTGAAAAAAAATTCAAAAAAAAAGTTTGTGAAAAGAAATTTTCGGAAAAAAAAAATTTCAGAATTTTTTTTTCAAAAAAAATATTCGAAAAAAATTTCGGAAAAAAAATTCGGAAAAATTTGTTATTTAAATTTTCGGATTTTTGTTTTAAATTTTCAAAAAAAAAATTTGAAAATTTTCGGAAATTTTTCAAAAAAAAAATTCCGAAATATTTTTTTCAAAATTTTTAAATTTTCGAACTTTTTTTCAAATTTTCGATTTGAAAAATATCGATTTTTTCAAATTTTTGAAATTTTTCCAAATTTTCGATTTTTTTTCAAAATTTTGAACTTTTTTCAAATTTTCAAAAAAAATATCGATTTGTTTTTCAAATTTTCAAACTTTTTTTCAAATAATCGAATTGAAAAATATCGATATTTTTTTCAACTTTTCAAACTTTTTTCCAATTTTCGAACTTTTTTTCATATTTTCGAACTTTTTTTTCAAGTTTTTGAACCTTTTTTCAAAATCTCAAAAAAAACATCGATTTTTTTTCAAATTTTCGAACTTTTTTAAAATTTTCGAAATTTTTTTCAAAATTTTCGAACTTTTTTTCAAATTTTCCAACTTTTTTTCGAATTTTCAAAAAATATCGATTTTTTCGAAAAAAAATTTCTCAAATTTTCGAATTTTTTTTCTAATTTTCGAATTTTTTTTTAATTTTCGATTTTTTTTTCAAATTTGCGAATTTTCGGAAAAAAAAAATTTGGAAATTTTTTTAAAAATTTTCGATTTTTTTAACTTTCGGATTTTTTTTTTGAATTTTAATATGTGTTTATGTTATTGTTTGTGTATTTAATTATGTGTGTGTGAAACGGTTATAGATTATGTGTGAGAGACGATACAAAAAATATATATTAAATAAATAAGGTAAAATGACAAAAACACCCTTGCAGTTATAAAAAAGGAGAGGGTGAGATGGGACACATGGCGCGATCTCATGGCTTCCTATCCTTCTCATCTTAAGACCCCTTCTCATTATATCCCTTCTCTCTTTATATATATATATATATATATATATATATATATATATATATATATATATATATATATATATATGTATATATATATGTGTGTGTGTGTGTGTGTCAAATTCGGCAATATAGTATGTATGTATAAAATTTTTGACTCAAGAAGTGTTATGATTCAATCCTATCAAAATTGTTGTACTCCTATGACTATGGATATCATTGTAGTTATGAAATTCCTAAACCAAACTAAGAACTACAAAAATAATTAAAAAAACACCCAATTTTTATTAAGAACAAAATTAGATGAAATCAAACAAAAGAAGGTTGAAAAACTTACAATGTATGTTGTTAATTGACTTGTTAGTAATTGTCCCTTGCGAATTTTGGTTGATTTGGTGATTTGAGGTTTGATTTTGAAAGTTTTAGGGATGGTGTTTTCGTTCACAACAGGTAGGAGAAAGAGGAAAGAGAGAAAAGTGATGTTTGGTATATAATTCGTCTGCAGGAGGGGTGTTTGGATTCACAGATAGGCGCTCCCTTAATTAACTAAGGGGACCACCCTTTTTACACGGTCGGTCCCCTTAATTTTAAGGGGGCCGCCACCTGAAAAAAAATTCTTTGATTTTTGCCTAGTTTTGTGAGAATGAATATTGACAATTTTTAATTAAATCATTGTTTAATTAAAAAGTTTCTTTGACTATTTCGGACGAGATAATCAAGATGTCAATACATAAGATGATTCGGTGACTAGAATCCTTGCGAATATGATGAATTAATTGATATGTTTTGAAATGGGAAAAAGTAGATATTATGGAGGATAAGAGATTGGAATGGAGTTAAGATTTCAACAAGGCGATTTTGATAGACGTAGTTGAGGCGAGCGTCAAGGTGGAAGGGAGTTTGTTTCATACATAGTGGTTTAATACTTTTCCGATGCAAAACTAATCCTACTTCTATGTTAATTATTATCCACTAACTTATTTTTCTTTGTCTACGTGAGTTCGTAGCCATAGAAGATTTCCATTTTATAGTGGTTCATGGATAATCCATGTGAAAGAATGGTTCCTAAAGAACAAATTCTTTTAAAAACTAGAAAGCCAACAAATGGCATTTCTAGTGACTACTATATTTCCTAACTATCACTAATGCTAAGTATATCATATATCAATCTATAATTTACGTAATTAGAGAGTGAGACGTACCTTAGCCTTCAAGAGAAATTACCTTAAAATATTCAAGGTAGCAAGCTTTAAGGATGAGGATTTATGGAAATCCTATATGAGTTCTTCAATTTGTTTGACGAAAGCCAAAGGATGCTTGTAGATGATTAACCTCGGAAGATATGATGATTTAGCCATTTGGTCCCCATCGTTTCATGGGTCCGAATTTATTGTTTCCGAACATGTTTTGCATTTGATTCGGACACATGCACGGTGAACATCTTTCATATTTAGTAAATCTTGGTTGGTGTGGATGATTCCACATTATGTGATTAGTGTTAGAGTGATTTGGTCTACCTTGGTCTCTCCTAGGTTGAAGTGTTTTGGAACGAGGATGAGAGTTTTCCTTTCTTCTTAGAGGAGGTGTTTTAGACCTCATTGTGAGTTTAGTAAATCTGACTTTTTGGTTTTAAGGAAGGTTTGTAAAAACGTTTTACCTCATCATCACTTGCAATAGGAATTTTAGTATTGTTTATAAGTATAAATTTTGGTTTTGAGTTTTGGTTTGATTCTATCAATTTTTCTTTCGACTCGACTTCTTAAGCTCTTACAAAATTTACTTGTTTGGTTTCGCTAGGTGACGCTTTGGTAAAATTCAATCCTAAACCGGATTTATCTCTGGAAGGTTTTTGAGAACTTATTATTTTCTTAAATGAGTGACTACTATCATTAAATTGATTTAGCCTAGATATTTCTTTTCTAAGCTTCTCATTTTTAAGCTTAAAGTCTTGACATAATTTACATTCTTCAATTACTTCCTTACCTTTTTCTAACCTAGATAGTCTATCTTTTAATTCTAGTACTTCATTTTCTAATTCTATTTTAGCTTGTTTTAGAGTTTTATTTTTAGCCATGACTTTTAGTCCTAATTTGCATAGTCTACTATATTCATTATCTAAGTCTTTTTTGTCTAGTAATGATTGGTCATCACTAAAGTATTCGGTTTTAGAAAATACCTCATTTGAAGCGTTAGCCATAAGACACTTTTCGTCATTTGTCTTCTCCTTTTCATCTTCGTCGCTATCACTCCAAGATCCTCCAACAAACGCTTTTTGATTTTGATATCTTGATAGTTTTGGACATTCTCCGGTGAGATGATTTGGATCTCCACACTTAAAGCATTTTCTTTCGCCTTTGTCATTTTTGTCATCTTTATTTCTTTGAAATGGTTTTCTCTCTTCGTGTGGTTGTTTTACGAATCGTCCTCGTCTTTTGAAGAATTTCTTGAAGTCTCTTACGGCAATGGTGTATTCTTCATCTTCACTATCGGAGGTTGAGCTATTATCATCACTCGAATCCTTTCTAGCTTTCAAGGCAATAGATCTACTTTGTTCTCTTTTGCTTTTGACAGTTTCGGAATCTTTCTTAATTACTTCTTCATAAACCTTCAAATTCCCAATGAGTTCGTCAAGTGATAGAGTTGTTAGATTCTTTGATTCTTCAATCGCCGTGACTTTTGCGCGCCATTTAGGATGTAGTGCCCTAAGAAATTTCCTAACATAATTCTTGCTCGAAAAACTTTCGTCAAGTGCTTTTAGACTAGTAATAATAGTGTTAAATTTAGCAAATGCATTATCTATTGATTCCTCTTTTGGGATCATGAATTGTTCATATTGTTGAACAAGAAGATCTATTTTGTTAGCTTTGACTTGATGAGTAAGAACGATCAAACCACAATGCGAGGATTTATAGTGGTTCGATAACGAAGCACCTCTTCGCCCTACTCCACTCCCTGAGCACCAAACTCAATAGTTTTCTTCACTATGTCAACAAACTCCCTTATGGCGGAGAAAACCGTACACAACGTTTCTTACACCGATTTACGACACAAAACTAATTGTCGAGTTCTAATCTTAGCTAGAACCAATCTATCACAACACAACTTCACGACTTGTTCACTACTTCACAACTTCACGACTTCTTCACAACTTCAAGACTTCTTCACAACTTCAAGACTTCACCACACTACTTATATCACAACTATCTAACACTACTTGGTAAGATCACCACGATCTAACTATACTTACAATGATCACTAAGATCTAGCTACTACACATAAATACAAGATCTATCTAACACTATAGTGTTATAATTCTTTTTTCACTTGAATTTTATTATTTTTGATCTTATATGAATGTGATTCTATTATATATCATATGTGATATTCTCGAAAATCATATATGATTTTACATAAGTTTCTTTTACATTTGAATTATCGTATGTGATATTTGTATTTTATAATTTGGTAACAAAGTATCATATCTGATTTCTTTCATAAATCACATATGATTTAACATGACCATCACTGATTTATCAACTATCACACTTGATGTTTAAACAATGATAACATGTGTTCCTGTTCTAATGATTTTTACGAGTGATTATGAATGTGTGCATAAAACTTAAACAAAATAGACATAATATTCAAAATCAAATCCGCAAGACATTGTACTAGTTTCAGATGGTTTACAAAATCGTCTATATAAAATAAATGGAGATCCCCACACTTCGTTCTTGGCAATCTCTTCGTTGTAGATTTCCATATGCATCATTAAGGAAAACCCCACACTCCGTTGCATTGTCTTTTTGTAGCTCACTTTGGTCTAATGATTGTTGTTTCTTAATGTTAACTTCTCTAGCCTTGAGATGATTGAATTCTTCAAAATGCCTTGAAAACAGCTTTCTCTACACAAATAAAAAGATTTGATTTTATTTTCAGGCACGATATTATATATGATATATTATAGTGTTACAGAAGTAGACTTTCAAGCAGATTATCATATATGATATTATACATAAAATTAACTTTTAATTACTCACTAGGAGATCACAGAGTTGCTTGTATTTTATTTCTAAGCACATTATCATATATGATATATTATAGTGTTGCAGAAGTTGACATTTAAGCAGATTATCATATATGATATTATACATAAAACAATCTTCTAATTACTCACCAGTAGATCACAAACTGCTCGTATTTTATTTTCATGTACATTATCATATATGATATATTATAAATGCTTAAAACATAACTTATATCATGTATGATACAATACATAAGTTTTTACAGTTTTTTTTAGCAACTTATCATATATGATTTTTCACTAACATGCCATACTATATCTGTTTAACGTAGAATAAGCCTTCGGCTTCGCCTTATGCTTAGCCTACACCTTCAGCAAAAGTTTATTCGTGATTTTACTTATTCAAACTAACTTCTAGTCCATTATTTCGTCTCTAAAATAACAATATCATCAACAAATTCTTTCTAAATAGTGAAAACTTAACTTCTAATCACTTATTTTCTTTATTAAAGTGTTAATAACATCAACATACTCTATCTAAAACTTACTTATCACTATAACATCATATAACATCAGAATAACATCAAAATATCATCATGATTAATTTTATAAACACAATAAATTGAAAAAAATCACAATATGTTAATCAAAAACTCTATAAACATTAAAATATGTAGATGAAGTGTTTTATACCTGAATTAGTGATTTTAAGCTTGAATTTCATCGGCTTTTTACTCAAATCTTCAGCTCTAAGCTTAATCGTTAAGATTTGTTCTTCAACAACATCATCGACATCTTTTTCTTTCATTTTTAATGCGATTTGTAGACGATCTTTGATTTGTGTGTGTGTTTTAGTGTGTGTATTTTTGGATCGGTGTAAAACTATGTGTTTTTAGTGTG
Source organism: Tanacetum coccineum (assembly GCA_026074375.1). NCBI lineage: Eukaryota > Viridiplantae > Streptophyta > Magnoliopsida > Asterales > Asteraceae > Tanacetum > Tanacetum coccineum. Next base: position 6,957 of record BQNB010089793.1, read on the forward strand.
TGTGTGTATGATGAGAGAGAAAGATAATACGTATTTAGATTTAGATGAAATGAATTGGGGGAGGTAGGTGTTTGAGGGGAAATGACGTAAATACCCTCCACTCTTTTTTGTATATGATTTTTCACTAACATGTCATATTATATTTGTTTAACGTAGAATAAGCTTTCGGCTTCGCCTGTTTTTTTTTTGGGGGTTATTTTTTTTTTTTATTTTTTTTTTTTTTTTTTTTTTTTTTTTTTTATTTAGTTTGGGTGTTTTTTTTTTTTTTTTTTTTGTTTTTGTTTTTTTTTTAAGCTTAGCCTACACCTTCAGCAAAAGCTTATTCGTGCTTTTACTTATTCAAACTAACTTCTAGTCCATTATTTCGTTTCTAAAATCACAATATCATCAACAAATTCTTTCTAAATAGTGAAAACTTAACTTCTAATCACTTATTTTCTTCATTAAAGTCTTACTTTTTGCTTAATGGGCCTTTTGGTAACAAACTTGAATCCAAACAGAATTTTGTGATGTTTCTTTTTAGCATTGACCAACATACTGTGACAACCATGATTTAAGCAGGTTAGTCAAACTATTAGTGTTGACTTAAGTATCTGTTGCAATGTATGGGTTATGTGTTATATGTGTTGACTTAATCAATCCATTGAGCGTGATCGTCTCATTGGGATTGGATTTGTGTTGGATTTTGTGGAGTTCATTTCGTTCACTTTTGGTGACAAGGAAATGATTTTTGTGATTTAAGCGTCCTAATGATTTATCGTGTAAGTAATATTACGTATACGTATTTATGTGTTAGTAATTTAGGATAAGAATAGGTTTTAGTAGTTAGGATATGAAAGAAATGAAATTTCTATTTTTGGAAAGTTAGGATTAATAAAAATGAAAAGTTAATTATTTTTAAAAGTTTAGTAAATTGCGTTTAAGCAAAAAGGTATGCGCAAATAAGCTTAGGTTTTTGTAGAAAATTAAGGTAATACAAATAATTAAGTAATTAATAAATAAATAAATAAAAATAAAAAAAAGAAAAGAAAGGGAGTTCGGCCGGTTTTAGGAAAAGAAAGGAAAAAAGGAATTTTAATAGGAATCAAATGCTAATTAGGAATTATCTAGAGTTAGTTTAGGGGCCTATAAATACAAAATAAAATCCCTAACCCCTTCCCCCTTGTGAGATCGGACGAACAAAAGAAGAAAAAGAGGAGAAAAAAAATTAGGGTTTTGCTTTTGTGAAGAAAACAAGTTCTAAGGTAAGTTTTACTTAATCTTTGTTAATTATTAATCTTGAATCATGTAATAATTAATATGGTGGATAATTAGGGTTTCATTAAATCTGTAATTAATGATATAATAATCATGTTATAACGATTAGGGTTTAATTAGAAGCTTATGGGTGTAATTGGTTAGGCTTAATTCGCGTTAGAATTTGATTTAGATTAGGGCAGAATTTAGGGCTGTGTTGTTCGGCTGATATCTCAATGATGGTAATAGTTTTTGTCAAGTTTCCAGTGTCTATGACATAGCTCAAAGAGTCTAGTTTCCATAACATCCGGCCTCGAAGGTTTTTAAGGTCGGAAAGTCATTCAAACGTTGGTTGCAAGAAAAGTTGTCAAAGCAGTAAATTCGGGTCAGATTACGAGGTGTAAAACCCCCACTTAGAATTTGAATTAGGATTAGCCAACATACAAGAGTTTAGCTCTATGTGTCTATTAAAAATCCCCTAAATGAGAGCTTCTGATTTGGAGTCTAAGTATGGTTTTTAGGTCCAAACTTTTTAGTGTGCGATCAGATCCGAATCTTTCGTAACAATTTGCATTAAATAATAAATGTTATATTAAATACTCACTTAAATCACATTATTAAGTTTGTAACTTCATAGTCCATTTGATTTTCTTAGCATTTAAAAGAGCCTTTTCACATGTACTAATTTAATATTTTAAGTTAACATATCTATCTATAGATAACACATGAAAGTCATACACACATTCTTTATTCTTACATATTTTTTCTCTCATTCTCTAACCACCACTTTCTTTTTTTGTGCATAATTGATTTTGTTTGTTTAATTTATTTTTGTGTTTCACTTTGTTAGTTTATTTTAAATATGTAATGGATGTGGTTATTCTAATGATTCATTTCTTTTTGTGGTGTTGTATATATTTAGCAGTGAAGATGATAAAGATTTGGCCAGGGGAGATGGAGCTTTGAAGACTGTCGAATGATGATCTACATAGAAATGAAGATCCATGCTTGGTAAAACTGTTTTTTATATGTTTATGAGATTGTTGGTTTGTGTTTTTTTACTTATACCAAGGGTGTTTATTGCCTTTGATTTGTGTGGTTTCTTAGTTATTTCTTAGTGACGAACAAGATTTGAAAAGAAAGGAGTAAAGAATTAGAGGTTTGTAATTTTTCAAGGCAAGCGAGTGGGTTGTTGACCCAATGAAAAGAAGTGTATAGTAAAAGAAAGATGGTAGATGTAGTAGGTTAGCATTAACTCTTATATGTCAAGTGTAATGTAACTTTCATTTTTCAATATATTTGTATGAGATCATAGAAGATTTTGTATTCACGTATTTAGTTTTTCAATCGAAGAACAAATCCGGTGCAACGTACGGGTCTCAATTCATCATTAAGATAAATATCAAAGATAACATGTAGTAGTTTATTTAATGTGCATTAAATACACAACTACTTTGAATATGGAAAGAATACGTTATTTTAGTTTGTGTAACAACTTGCATTTTTCCAGGTTAATATTTTAACTATTAACTTGCATTATTTTTACTATGAACATTTACTTACTCGATTTAACCAAAAACCGGAAAGTTATCTCGCGCACTGTGAAAAACGTCTTTGAACGCATATCGGCCTTAGACTAAATTAGTCTACTCATAATGAGTATGTTATACTTGCTGCGTGAATATTTTTATAAGTTGCATGCACTTATTTTACCTTACAAGTGGACATCAATAATTCACATATATTCGTCCGTTATCCTAACTTGCAAGGGAATTCGGATATGGGAACAACTATGGAATATCAAAAAGCTATGTTAGCGTCTCTAGGCGTAGTTCAACTCTAGATAAACACGCTTTTCGATAGAAAATGTCAAGGAGATTCATTCATGATCGTATCTGATGAGACTTGTATAGTTACTATAAAAACGATCTCACGGTAACCGAAGGTTTAAAGTTACCAAACTTAGAACAAGTGTTGACAGACATCCCGTCCACTTGTATTGTGTTTATTCACTAATATTCATATGTAGGTTTAGATGATGAAGTAACTACCTCATCCAACATCGTTATACTCATTACCACATGTTCATGCTCGATCGACAAATATAAATACATGATGAAAGCTCAAGTACATGTTGCACAAGTCTTATTGTCAAGGAAGATTGTTAGCCAGTTTTCAAGACAAGTATGAGCATGTCGGTCCAAAACACAAGATGATGATCAAGAAAGAAAGTACCGGTCGTCAAACGACAACTAAAATACCGGCAACCTCTATCAAGTACATCCACAAGAAGGAAAGATTTAAAGATCTCAGAACTAAAGATAAAGGCTCAAGATCAAAAGTCACAAACACAACCCATTACAACAATGTTTAAAGACTAAGACCCACGATCTTAACGAGATTTAAAGTCAATGAGATTATGTGCCAATTTGAAGAAAAATCATTATGTAATATGATACGTTTATGTAACTTTGTAATCAATGTAATAGGCTAGTCAGGATCACGGGCTTGAGGTTTAATCTAACCTTGTATGTGTTTCAGGCCAAAAGAACCAAAGCCGAGCCCAACCCAACCACAAATACCCTAAGCGTTGCCCTAGCTTGTGTTGACTATAAATACCCCTTTCCGGGTTGGTTGGTTATGTTTTCTCCTCACTTGGTGTAATACAACATCCCTCCATCTCTTACTTTTTGTGATTTTTCTCTCTACTTCTCTCTCTAACTTTCTACCAACAAGTGATTATGTTTATGTGAAATGGTGTAGTTATATGGTCCTACATTATCAAATGCCCATGATATGTATTTTCTGACTTCTTGATGTTACTAATGTTTAAAATGCAGCTTACTATAGATTAACCCGAAAAAAGGAAAGCTTTCCTAGTTGGAAATATCTGTTGATATGAAATCGAGAATGTCAATCAATGGAATTTTCTAGACGGGTTCAATATTGACATTATAATGTAATAACTGTAGAATGATACAGAGATCGTAAATATTACATTTATTTTGCAATGAACTTACCCTGTTGAACCTAGGTCGATATAAATTGCATCCTTTTTTCCATACTAAATTTAAGTGTTGTTTGTTTATTAAGAGGCTATGAATCTGAATCTGATTCGCACATCTGAATCTGAATATTCGGTAGAAAACTCTTAATCTGATTTCCATCTTAATCTGAATAAGTGGTTGGGAAATCTGAATTTGAATGAATAAATCTGGTTTGTTTTGGGTTAAAAAAAATGTCTTTGATGTGGTTTTAAACTATAGTTTTATTATTTTAAATATAAAACGGATTGCATTAGCAACAAGAAAATAAATTTCAATAATTTTTTTTTTTATATAATCAATTTAAACTAATGAGTCGCGTTTAGAATTGAGATGTATGAGTCTGAAACCGTACCCTTCAATTTAAACAAAATATGAGTTGACACATATCATCTTATACACTTTTTATCTAACAAAATATATGAAATGATTCTATTTAATACTTTTATTACAAAAGACAAAGGTGAAAAAAAATTAAGAAAAAAAATAAAAATAATAACAGCAAAGTAGAAAAAAAAATCAAAAAAAGACACTAAGAAGTGTTAAGACACCCCTTCCACATCTAGTTCAGTAATGGTCAGAAAAAAACAAACGCTCTTAACAATGTTTGCCTCTTTCTCTGAATGACATGAAAAAAACAAACAGTCTTAATGACCCAATTGTCTGACCGCGTATGAATGAGTCAGATTAAGATGCTGTTAAGAGACATTTCTGAAAAAACAAACACCACCTCAGATTCAGGAGTCAGATTCAGATTAAGAGCCTCTTAATAAACAAACAGCACCTAACAATCATTATTAAGGCCCTGGATACTCGATATCTAGGTGGCAACCACTTGGGAAAAATTAAGATGATGAATAGAATTGACGAACATCCAAAGCTATGAGGAATGAACAATTTATAAGTATCCACACATGA
>BQNB010089793.1:14423-27318 GCA_026074375.1 Tanacetum coccineum
GAAGTAGAATAACCCAAACTTGTGTCTTATATCTTGTACTATCCACGTGACTTTGAACTTATAAATAAATCTGTAAAATATAAGTAGATCGCAACCTCTTGACAAAAATCCTCATCTTTTATGAGATACCAGACCAAAGTGATAGCAAATGTGAGCTTTGAGCACCATAAGAAAAATCACACACCTTTGCTAGATTTTGACAAGTCTTCGTCATACCGTTGTAAGCACAAACAAGTTACCTTCAAATGTTGTAAGCCATTTGAGATATGCTAAGAATACAAACCTGTGAAACCTCACTTCAACTCCAAATAAGTGATAAACAATCTTCTTTGTAACCAATTAATCCAATAAATCCCAAAAATAATAGCCATAAATCGTTTAAGAACATTTAAACCAAATCCAAAAAACTTTCTTCCTGTGTGTTGTCCGATAAACCAACCGATAATCAAAACTCGTCTATGTCCAATATCGGTAAGTGCTAACAGTTGTAACATATTCGAGCAGTATTAACATTCCATCGCAGCAGTACTAACTATTTAAATTACCAATTAGCAACACTTTTTCTGTCACAAAACTGTCATGAATCTGTCACTAATGTGCATTCTCCTTCCTCCCATAGCATTTAGCGACACTTTATCTGTCACTAATCTGTCGCTAATGTGTCACTAATTTGGATTCTCCTTCCTCCCATACTATTTAGCAACACTTTATCCATCACTAAACTGTCGCTAATTCGTCACTAATTTGTATACTCCTTCCTCCTTATCTTTTAGTGACACTTTTTAGTGTCACTAATCTGTCACTAAAGTGTCACTAATCTAACAGTACTAACAAATAAGTTGGCATTACTAATATTGTATTGGTAGTATTAACTTATATTTGAACCCAAGCAACAGTAACTCATGGAAGCAGTATTAACATATCTTTGGACGAGCAGTACTAAGTTTCTATTAAACATTACCAGTCCATTCCAAACCATTACTCTCGTCTCTATTCATGTATTAAAAACTAGCAGTCCACATCCAAACACATACACTAATATATGAGCAGCCTTAATCATGTATGCTTACAATAGATCCAAAACATGAGCAGTATAAACAACAACAGATCCATGAGTACTAAATTACGTAAATCAAAACCACTTACAAGAAACTCTACAAATGAATTTGTTGAGCAACCCCAAACGCAATCATCAAAGACCTTAATAGCAGTACTAGCATATAAACCCTACATATTAGGGTTTTCATAACCGATCACATCATAAACTGCTATTTTACCTGTCAACCAAGAAATCACATATCAAGAGAGATCCATATACCACGATCATAAAGTTGCATGCTGCTTCTTTAAAGCTTGTTGTATAAACCTCAAACCATCAACCTGCTGCTATTAGAAATAAGACCATAGTGTCTATTCTTTAACTGTCTGAATGTTGTGACTTTAACAGCAAAAACCATAGACTTTATACTCTGTTTTCCGTATTAGGGTTTGATGACAAACCCTAGCTTTTCAGAATTCACCAAATTATTGAAAAACAGAAAATAAAGCATGAACAAAACCTTGTACCAAACCCTAGATCAAGATCCCCGTGGCTCTGATACCAATTGTGAAGATTAAAGAATCGTTATAAGCTTAGATTGTTTAGATCTTATATCTAGGATTAACAATAACAATGATAACAATTATGCAGCGGAATATAATGAAGACAATTGTTATTGAACAAGGTTTTATTACTATACATTTCCACCAAGCCCCAATTCTATATGACCAGTATAGAACGGTTATCACCTGTAACAGGGATTAAAGATCCTTGAGGCTACATACACTAACTAGACGTCTATATTGATCCAGTGTACACACACACACGTTTTTTTAGATGCTAAACTACACAACCTAATGTCTCTTTATATAGTAGATATCATCTAGGTTTACAAAGGATAAGAACAAATATAATTAGGAAACAAATAATATCTTCCTAACTTTGATGATGACAAAACAAACAAAGTCGTGTGCGAACTTCATTATAAAGCCTTTAATCAAAGCTTCCCCTGAAGTTGAGATGTAATCATCTCCCTGAATGAAACAAACTTCCCCTTAAGTAGATTTCCTTTATACCATGCCACACCAAGGATCTATAAGTTTCCAAATGTATCTGTTAACGCCTTCTTCCCCTTTTTGTCATAATCCAATAGGGGACTTATGAATATAAGCAACTTTGATTTTGACCACTACAAACCAATATCACACTTCTATTCCAACCCTTTAATCTCCTCAAATTACCCACCATTAAGCACAATAAGAAAAATGAACTTGAGTAGCAGAAACTAACACTAGCAGTAGTAATAATGACTAGTAGTAGTAAAAACCTTCACCTTATGTAGCATATAAATGGTTAAACATTTTAACATTATGCTTCCCCTAAAACCCATATGTTAACCATCTCTTGAATCTTCAATTCTGTAGGCTCTATGTAATGATTACTGATGAAGAAAACTAAGTATAACGAACTTGATGTAGAAGTAGAATAACCCAAACTTGTGTCTTATGTCTTGTACTATCTACGTGACGTCAAACTTATAAATAAATCTGTGAAATATAAGTAGATCGCAATCTCTTGACAAAAATTCTCGTCTTCTATGAGACACATAACCAAAGTGATAGCAAATGTGCGCATTGAGCACCATAAGTTTATAAATCACACACCTTTGCTTGATTTTGACAAGTCTTCATCACATCGTTTCTAAGCACGAACAAGTTACCTTTAAAGTGTAACACCCACTTTAAGATATGATAAGAACACAAACCTGTGAAACTCAACTTCAACTCCAAATAAGTGATAATCAATCTTCTTTGTAACCAATTCGAACAAATAATCTAAAATACGAGCCTTTAAACGTTTACAAACATTTAAAACCAAAACCAATCTGTTAGCTTCCCCTTAAACCAATCAGTAGTAACCCAACATAAAACGGGTTTACGTCCAACAGTAATAACTACTAACATTTACTCTAGCAGCAGAAACTTAATACTGGCAGCATTAAAAATATACTAGCATCATTAATCATACTAGCAACACTAAATATAAACTGGCAGCATTAACCTTTAGTGATAGCAACATTAACATGAACTGGCAGCACTAATCTTCCTTTGGCAGCATTAACCAGTTACTTGGCAGTATTAACGTCTCCTGGCAGCAACACTAATAATCATAAGCAGCAGCACTAACCTTTAAAGATAAGGCTAGCAGTATTAACTCTGGTTACTACTGTCCTTATACTAGCAGTACTAATCATGTAGGTCAGCAATATAAAGTGCTCCTTCCTCCCATACCTTTTTGAGACACTTTTTAGCGTCAGTAAAACACCAATATTTACGATCACCAGTAGTACTGTGTCTCGTGGCAGTAGTAACCACCAACGAGCAGTACAAAACATATAACCACTATTTAAGGATACCTTTTTTTGTCACTAAACTGTCACTAATTCATCATTCTCACCAACTGCTAATGATTCTTTTCATAGAATAAGTTCCAAAGAACAATTGAATTATGTAACCAATCAGCAACCATCTTGTTGTCACGAACCAATCAAATTTTTTTTAAACAAACTTCCTGTTATATCGAATTAGGGTTGCTAAAAAACCCTAATATCACCAGATTTAACATGATAACCAAGATAGAAATTCGTACCTCTTTTCCTTGATAGAAGCGGCACCAAAACACCTTGTAGATCCTAGATCACGAGCCACCAGGATCTGATACCAATTGTGAAGTCTAAAGAATCGTTCTAAGCTTAGATTGTTTAGATCTAAGCTAGGATCATAATAACATTGATAATATATTTTGCACAGCGGAATTAACACATAAAGAACAATGTTATTCAACAAGGTTTTACTAAACGTTTCCACACCTAGCCCCAATATTATTTGATCACGATAATATGGTTACCACCTGTAACAGGGATCAACGATCCTTGAGGCTACACTATATATTAACTAATAAACTAACTATCTAACTACTATAAGTCTACACACGTTTTTCTGTGTCTAGACTCTTATTGGAAGCACACTATGATACACACACATTTCTGGATGATAAACTACACGACCTAATGTCCCTTTATATAGTAGAGATCATCTAGGTTTACAAAGCATAAGAACAAATATAATTAGGAAACAAATAATATCTTCCTAACTTTTATCTTTATCTTCTATATCTTTTATCTTCTTAAGGAGATCTTTTAGAATCTTCAAAATCTTCCATCTTTTGAAGAATTCTAGCTTTGCGTTTAAGTCCTTCTTGTTTCATTCTTTTATTTATTTTGTCTCATCAAATCAATAATTCCCAACAATCTTCCCCTATTTGAAGATGACAAAACAAACAAAGTTGTGTGCGAACTTCATCATAAAGCCTTTAATCAAAACTTCCCCTGAAGTTAAGATGTAATCATCTCCCTGAATGAAACAAACTTCCCCTTAAGTAGATTTCATTTGTACCATGCCACACCAAGGATCTATAAGTTGCTAAATGTATCTGTTAACGCCTTGATAATATATTTTGATAATATATTTTGCACAACGGAATTAACACATAAAGAACAATGTTATTCGACAAGGTTTTACCAAACCTTTCCACACCTAGCCCCAATATTATTTGATCAAGATAATACGGTTACCACCTGTAACAGGGATCAATGATCCTTGAGGCTACACTATCTATTAACTAATAAACTAACTATCTAACTACTATAAGTCTACACATGTTTTTCTGTGTCTAGACTCTCATTAGAAGCACACTATGATACACACATGTTTCTAGATGATAAACTACACGACCTAATGTCTTTTATATAGTAGAGTTCATCTAGGTTTACAAAGGATAAGAACAAATATAATTAGGAAACAAATAATATCTTCCTAACTTTTATCTTTATCTTCTATATTTTTTATCTTCTTAAGGAGATCTTTTAGAATCTTTAAAATCTTCCATCTTTTGAAGAATTCCAGCTTTACGTTTAAGTCCTTCTTGTTTCATTCTTTTATTTATTTTGTCTCATCAAATCAATAATTCCCAACAATCTCCCCCTATTTGAAGATGACAAAACAAACAAAGTCGTGTGCGAACTTCATCATAAAGCCTTTAATCAAAGCTTCCCCTGAAGTTTAGATGTAATCATCTCCCTAAATGAAACAAACTTCCCCTTAAGTAGATTTCCTTTGTACCATGCCACACCAAGGATTTATAAGTTGCCAAATGTATCTGTTAACGCCTTGATAATATATTTTGATAATATATTTTGCACAACGAAATTAATACATAAAGAACAATGTTATTCAACAAGGTTTTACCAAACGTTTCCACACCTAGCCCCAATATTATTTGATCAAGATAATACGGTTACCACCCGTAACAGGGATCAACGATCTTGAGGCTACACTATCTATTAACTAATAAACTAACTATCTAACTACTATAAGTCTACACACGTTTGTCTGTGTCTAGACTCTCATTGGAAGCACACTATGATACACACATGTTTTTGGATGATAAACTACACGACCTAATGTCTCTTTATATAGTAGAGATCATCTAGGTTTACAAAGGATAAGAACAAATATATTTAGGAAACAAATAATATCTTCCTAACTTTTATCTTTATCTTCTATATCTTTTATCTTCTTAAGGAGATCTTTTAGAATCTTCAAAATCTTCCATCTTTTGAAGAATTCCAGCTTTGCATTTAAGTCCTTCTTGTTTCATTCTTTTATTTATTTTGTCTCATCAAATCAATAATTCCCAACAATCTTCCCCTATTTGATGATGACAAAACAAACAAAGTCGTGTGCGAACTTCATCATAAAGCCTTTAATCAAAGCTTCCCCTGAAGTTGAGATGTAATCATCTCCCTGAATGAAACAAACTTCCCCTTAAGTAGATTTCCTTTGTACCATGCCACACCAAGGATCTATAAGTTGCCAAATGTATCTGTTAATGCCTTCTTCCCCTTTTTGTCATAATCCAATAGGGGACATATGAATATAAGCAACTTTGATTTTGACCACTACAAACCAATATCACACTTCTAATCTAACCCTTCTAACTTCTCAAATTACCCACCATTAAGCACAATAAGAAAAATGAACTTGAGTAGCAGAAACTCACACTAGCAGTAGTAATAATGACTAGTAGTAGTAAAAACCTTCACCTCATGTAGCATATACATGGTTAAACATTTTAACATTAAGCTTTCCCTGAAACCCATATGTTAACCATTTCTTGAATCTTTAATTCTGCAGGCTCTATGTAATGATCACCAATGAAGAAAACTAAGTATAACCAACTTGATGTAGAAGTAAAATAACCCAAACTTGTGTCTTATATCTTGTACTATCCACGTGACTTTGAGCTTATCAATAAATCTGTGAAATATAAGTAGATCGCAACCTCTTGATAAAAATCCTCATTTTCTATGAGACACATAACCAAAGTGATAGCAAATGTGAGCATTTAGCACCATAAGTTTGTAAATCCCATACCTTTGCTAGATTTGTCAAGTCTTCGTCACATCGTTTCTATGCACGAACAAGTTATCTCTAAACGTTGTAAGCCGTTTAAGATATGATAAGAACACAAGCCTGTGAAACTCCATTTCAATAGGTGATAAACAATCTTCTTCGTAACTAGTTAATCAAATGAATCCAAAAATAGCCTGGTATGTGCTTAATTACACATACCATTTTCCATTCTAAACGGACTTAAATGACTAAAAACATACCAAAAATACATTGGTAGTATCTTTTAAGCCTAAGCAGTAGTAACTACTTTTAATCGAACAGTAGTAACTACTTAAATTAACCCTAGCAGCAGCAACTTAATACTGGCAGCATTAAAAATATACTAGCAGTATTAATCATACTAGCAACACTAAGTATAAACTAGCAGCATTAACGTCTCTTGGCAGCACTAACTTACATAAGCAGCACTAATACAATAAGCAGCAGCACTAATAGTTATAAAATAAGGCCAGCAGTATTAACTGCCATTGGCAGCACTAAAAAATAACGAGCAGCATTAACATCTATACTTCCAATTATCAGCTTATATGTTTGCTGCTTCTTTGTACCTTTGTTGCTTCTTTGTGCCTTCAATCATGTTGATACTTGTTGCTTCTTCTCTTGTTCATAGCATCGACTGCTTGTTGTGTCAAACAAAACCAACAACTTTTGTGTAATTCTTGGAAGGAGAAACATCAACGGCGAGCATTAACTAACTTGTAACACTATCAAGGTTACCTTTTTTTAAGTAAATCCATACGACAGCTTTTTAGTTTCCACACAGCCGTCCACGAATACCGTCACAAAACACAATGATCTGCAATAAACAAAGTACATTGATATCGAACCAAGAACACTTGTTCCCGTTCCCTTGATGTAGTTTATATACAAAAACATGCTTTCTGTTTTGATTATAATTAGGGTTTGACAAACCCTATTGTTGCCGAATGTCACTAGTACCCAAAATAGAATACTTGAACCGTCTTTTCTTCACAAACTCAACATCAAACACAGCTTGTAGATCCTAGATCAAGAGCCTCATGCCTGTTAATATTATTGTGAAGTCTGATAGAACTCCTTAGATCGTTTAAGCTCAATTTGATTAGAACTTATATCTAGGATTAACAATAACAATGATAACAATATACACAGCGGAATTAAATAAAGAACATCAATGTTATTTAAACAAGGTTTTATTACCAAACGTTTCCACCAAGCCTCAAATCTATATGATCAGTATAGGTCGGGTACCACCTGTAATAGGGATCAAGAAAAACCTTGATTACATTGAGGCTACACCACACCACTATAGACGTCTACATCTCTAACTTGTGCACACACACGTTTTCTTTTCAGTGTACACCTAAAACATACGACCTATATCTCTTTATATACTAGAGATATTAGGTTTTACAAAGGATAAGAACAAATAATATCTTTTACACTTTTAATATTATTTTCTATATCTTCTATCTAAATAAGGAGATCTTTTAGAATCTTCAAAATCTTCCATCTTTTAAAGAATTCCATCTTTGTGTTTAAGTCCTTTTGTTTCATTCTTTTATTCACTTTGTCTCATCAAATCAAGAATCCCAACAATCTTCCCCTTATTAATGATGACAAAACAAACAAAGTCGTGTACGAACTTCATCATAAAGCCAAAGCTTCCCCTGAAGTTGAGATGTAATCATCTCCCTGAATGAAACAAAATCTTCTTAATTCAGACTTCCTTTGTAACATGCCACACCAAGGATCTATAAGTTGCCAATTGTACATGTTAACATCTTCTTCCCCTTTTTGTCATAATCCAATAGGGGACATATGAATATAAGCAACTTTGATCTTGACCACTACAAACCAATATCACACTTCTAATCCAAGCCTTTTAGCTCCTCAAATTACCCACCATTAAGCATAATAAGAAAAATGAACTTGAGTAGTAGAAACTCACACTAGCAGTAGTAATAATGACTAGCAGTAGTAAAAACCTTCACCTTAATGCCACATGTAAATGGTTAAACATTTTAACAATAAGCTTCCCCTGAAACCCATATGTTAACCATCTCTTGAATCTTCAATTCTGTAGGCTTTTTGTAATGATTACTGATGAAGAAAACTAAGTATAACGAACTTGATGTAGAAGTAAAATAACCCAAACTTGTGTCTTATATCTTGTACTATCCACGTGACTTCGAACTTATAAATAAATCTGTGAAATATAAGTAGATCGCAACCTCTTGACAAAAATCCTCATCTTCTATGAGACACATAACCAAAGTGATAGCAAATGTGAGCATTGAGCACCATAAGTTTGTAAATCCCACACCTTTGCTAGATTTGTCAAGTCTTCGTCACATCGTTTCTAAGCACGAACAAGTTATCTCTAAACGTTGTAAGCCGTTTAAGATATGATAAGAACACAAACCTGTGAAACTCCACTTCAACTTCAAATAGGTGATAAACAATCTTCTTCGTAACCAATTAATCCAATGAATCCAAAAATAGCCATATAACATTTAAAATCCTGTTCCAACCGAGATCCAATCCTGTGTGTGTTATCCAATATGGAACACAGCTAGCAGTAGTATCTTTTAAGCCCAAGCAGTAGTAACTACTTTTAATCGAACAGTAGTAACTGCTTAAATTTACCCTAGCAGCAGAAACTTAATACTGGCAGCATTAAAAATATACTAGCAGTATTAATCATACTAGCAGCACTAAGTATAAACTGACAGCATTAACCTTTAGTGATAGCAGCATTAACATGAACTGGCAGCACTAATCTTCCTTTGACAGCATTAACCAGTTACTTAGCAGTATTAACATCTCCTGGCAGCACTAACTTACATAAGCAGCACTAATAATCATAAGCAGCAGCACTAACCTTCAAAGATAAGGCTAGCAGTATTAACTGCCATTGGCAGTATAAACATACAACTGGCAGTACTAATGTATGAAGAACAGTACTAAGTATAAAGATGGCAGTACTAACTTCATACCCAGCAGTACTAATTCTTCCCCTTGACAGTATAAAGTGCTCCTTCCTCCCATACCTTTTGAGACACTTTTTAACGTCAGTAAACCACCAATATTTACGATCACCAGCAGTACTGTGTCTTGTGTCAGTAGTAACCACCAACGAGCAGTACAAAACATATAAGGATACCTTTTTTTAAGTATCCAAACGACACCTTTTTAGAGACACTTTTTAGTTGCTAAACTGTCACTAATCCTTGTCTTTGCATCTATCATCTTGATGTCGTGTGTTATGCATCCTTACTATGGTTCATCATGAATCAAACGATTGACTCACCAAAGCTAGTAGCAACATTAATGATCACCATTCCTGTTTTTATTAAATTAGGATTTATGAATACCCTAATTGCAACGAATTGAACCAAACACCAAAAACAGAGAACATGACCACTCTTCCTTCATAGATTTGACATCAATACACCTTGTAGATCCTAGATCGAGAGCCATGAGGCTCTGATACCAATTGTGGAAACCATTTGATCGTTGTAAGCTCAGTTTGTTTACAACTTTAATCTAGGATGAACAATAACAAAGAACAATAGAATGAATAGCGGAATAAACATTAAGAACATTCTTTATTATTGCCTAACAAGGTTTCATCATCATCTTTATACAATGACTACTACAAGCCCCAATTCTAGATGATCAATTCTAGAACGAGTTATCTAAACTATAAGGAATCAAAGATCCTTGAGGCTAAAACATACAAACCCTAGGCGTCCACTTAAAGGACTTGACGCATAGACACACACACTTTTCTATGTTTTACATCTTGACTCACAGAAAACTATACGACCTATATCTCTTTATATACTAGAGATATTAGGTTTACAAAGGATAAGTATTAGGAAACAACTAAATCTTCCTAACTTTTAGAATTATCTTCTTGGAAATCTTTTGTAATCTTCCATCTTTTAAAGAATTCCTCCTTTGTCTTTTAAGTCCTTCATCTTTTATATGTTTTGTATTATCAACTCAAATATAATTCCTAACAATCTTCCCCTAGTTGATAATGACAAAACCAAAATAAGCATGAGCTTCTTCCCCTGAAGCTAATATATATGAAAGAATATAACTATACCACCAAGGATCTATAAGTTGCAAATCACCTTTGTAACGCCTTCTTCCCCTTTTTGTCATAATCAAATAGGGGACTAAAGTATGCAACTTTGATTTCGACAACCACAAACCATTATCACACTTCCAATCCAGCCTTCCAACAACTCAAATTACCCTCCATGACACGCCTTAAGATAAATGAACTTGAGCAGTAAAAACTTAAACTAGCAGTAGTAATAATGACTAGCAGTAGTAAAAACCTTCACCTCATGTGGTGCATGTAAATGGTTAAACATTTTAACATTAAGCTTCCCCTGAAACCCATATGTTAACCATTTCATGAATCTTCAATTCTGTAGGCTCTATGAAATTATCACTGATGAAGAAAACTAAATATAACAAACTTGATGCTGAAGTAGAATAACCCAAACTCGTGTCTTATATCTTGTACTATCCATGTGACTTCGAACTTATAAATAAATCTATGAAATATAAGTAGATCGCAACCTCTTGACAAAAATCCTCATATTCTGTGAGACACCGGACCAAAGTGATAGCAAATGTGAGCATTGAGCACCATAAGTTAGATCATACACCTTTGCTAGATTCGTCAAGTCTTCATCACAACATTGAAAACACAAACAAGTTACCTCCAAATGTTGTAAGCCATTTGAGATATGATAAGAATACAGCCTGTGAAACCCCACTTCAACTCCAAATAAGTAATAAACAATCTTCTTCGTAACCAATTAATCTAATTAATCCAAAAATAGCCATATAACATTTAAAATCATGTTCCAACCGAGATCCAATCCTGTGTGTGTTATCCAATATGGAACCCAGCTAGTAGTAGTATCTTTTAAGCCCAAGCAGTAGTAACTACTTTTAATCGAACAGTAGTAACTGCTTAAATTTACCCTAGCAGCAGAAACTTAATACTAGCAGCATTAAAAATATACTAGCAGTATTAATCATACTAGCAGCACTAAGTATAAACTAGCAACATTAACCTTTAGTGATAGCAGTATTAACATGAACTGGCCGTACTAATCTTCCTTTGGCAACATTAACCAGTTACTTGGCAGTATTAACGTCTCTTGGCAGCACTAACTTACATAAGCAGCACTAATAATCATAAGCAGCAGCACTAACCTTCAAATATAAGGCTAGCAATATTAACTGCCATGGCAGCACTAAAACATAACGAGCAACATTAACACCTATACTTCCAATTATCAGCTTATATGTCTGCTGCTTCTTTGTACCTTCAATCATGTTGATACTTGCTGCTTCTTATCTTGTTCATAGCATCGACTGCTTGTTGTGACAAACGAAAGCCAACAAACTTCGTGTATTCTTGGCAGTAGAACATCAACGCGAACAGTACTAACTTGTAACCACTGTTTAAGGATACATTTTTTAAGTATCCAGACGACGCTTTTTAGTGTCACAAAGCTGTCACAAATCCGTCACAAATTAGCATAAAAACAAAAACAGAAAATTTTCGAACCTTGTTCCTTCATAAATTCGACATAAAACTCCTCGTTGATCCTAGATCGAGAGCCACGAGGCTCTAATATCAATTGTGGAGTCTGATAGAACTCCTTAGATCGTTTAAGCTCAGATTGTTTAGATCATATATCTATGATTAACAATAACAAGGATAACAATATGCAGGGGAATATAAATAAGAACATCAATGTTATTGAACAAGGTTTTATTACCATACGTTTCCACCAAGCCTCAAATCTATATGATCAGTATAGATCGTGTTACCACATGTAACAGGGATTAAGGAAACCTTAATTACCTTGAGGCTACACCACACAAACTAGACGCCTACATTGATCCAGTGTACACACACCTACATTTTTCTGGATACTAAAACTATGTGTCTATGATCTCTTTATATAGAGAGATCATGACTTACAAAGGAAGTTAACATAAAGATATAAACAAGTAAATCTTTTAAACATTAAGAAATATCTGCTGTTATCTTTATCTTCTTAAGGAGATCTTCCAGAATCTTTATCTTATGATATCACTGACCAAATCTTCCATAATTCTCCACCAGCTTGTAGAATTCCAATCTTGACGATTTAGTCCTTATTTCTTTTATTTATTTTGTCTCGTCAAATCTATAATTCCTGACATTTAGTCTTTGGTTACCAAACCCAACAAGCTGAGGCCTTAACAACATTAACTTGGTTTCCCTTAACAGCATTAAGTACTGCTTTTGGCTTAGCAG
>BQNB010089794.1:0-27317 GCA_026074375.1 Tanacetum coccineum
TAAGTTTCCAGGCCCAACAATCACATACAACAGCGCGAATGAGGTCTGCAAAGCATCAACCGATGTCCTAGATCAGCATCACCTATATCTCATAAAGTTTCTAAATTAATTAAACTTCCCGGGAATGCCACCTCATGCACTCAACCTAAAGAATAAAATTCCAGTTATGCTCTTATGGAATGTAAACCCAAGCCAGGGTCTGTGCAACGGGACATGGCTGATCATCACGAACCTAGGCCAGTTTATGATTTAGGCCCAAATACTTACTGGATCAAACACAGGGCAGACCATATAAATTTCGTGGATCACACTCACATCAACACAAACACAATGGTCTTTCATAATGAAACGATGACAATTCCTTGTCAAATAATGCTATGCAATAACAATAAACAAAAGCCAGGGGCAGTTGCTTAATCATGTAGGTATCTACTTGCCAAATCTTGTGTTCAACCACAGACAACTATATGTAGCTATATCGCGAGTCATAAGCCCAGACGGTCTGAAAATCATGATGACTAAAGACGATGACCCTGGACTAAAGCATCCGACACGCAACATTGTTTTAAAGGAGACTTTTGACAACCTCTCATAACACCCTAATTGTCAGATTCTCAGAATTACTTTACTTCATACTTAATCACATAGATTGAACAAGAAATTAAGATGGATGACATGAAGAATAAAAGAGAAGGTAGAGAGAGAAAGTAGAGAGAGAAACAAAGGAATGGGAGGATTACTTGCAAAGTATAAGTCTTGCAAATGAACCAACCACCTCACCTTCCTTGGTGTGTGTCATTTTTACATAAACAAAGAGTGCTAAGTGCTTTGGGTTTTTTTTCGGGCCGGGCTTGAGATTACTTGGGCTTTTCGCCCGATATTAAGTGACCGGTTTTGGCTTACATGTGAGAGACCGCTTTACGTTCTATGCTCAATACAACTTTACAAAAAAAAAAAAAAAAATAAAAAAAAAAAAAATCTATCACTGACAGAGAATTAATATTTTTAATGAAACGAACTTTCGTGTCTCGAATCAATATTTGAGGCTTACAACTGTAACTATCTGACGAAGAAGTGAGTAGTTGTCTTGAGTATCAGCGTCGCTGAGATGTGAATGTCAAGACTACAAGAAGTATATGCTTCGAGATGAGTCTCTCGGTAATGAGTCAAGTGGCTGAGTAGGATAGTAACTAAGGTATTCTTCTAAGATCCTAACTAGATATCGGCTAGAGCATTGTGTCTAGCACCTACGCCACATCGTCGTCCCCCCACTGAATCAGATAGGCTTCTGTGATCTTGGATTGCCTCTCTTATGTGTGATCAGTGAGCAACCCATGATCATTTCGGATCGCTATGTACCTTCCGCGAACTCGCATGATTTTTTTTTTTTTGAATGTGCCCATTTGACGCATCATCGCATGATAGCTTCCGTCAGATACCTGCACCCACTGCTCTGTATCCTTTCGTCATGTCCGCATCAAAGCACACTTGCTAGTCCCCCTCTGACCCACATCTGACGGATTTGCGGTAAGCGTGATCCCCAAATAACTCTGCCGCCGCGGCCCTTTACTTTGCTACTCCCTAGCTCGGATTTCGCTTGTTACTATATCCTTGGTTATAGGAATTTGATATCTTATCAGGAAGTTCTCGTTTATCAGATGTTTGCGGTACTGTCTTTGGCATTTGATCTTAAGGTTTTCTTGATTCTTGAATGTTGATGCTTATAGCATGTCTTTGTAGTTTGAGCATGGGCTTGTGGTAATGAATCCGACTTTAGCTGGAATGGGATACTGCCACCACTGTATAACCTACAAGTTTACGTTAGTGATAATCGATAGATATGGACGAGAGTGTCTTTGTCACTTCATCGAATAAGGTTGTAATAACCACGGTTCCTCGATAATCAGTATACATATTGCCTGTGATCAGATAGAATTCAAATGAATCTTCTTGACAGGGTTTCACAGCTGTACTAGCCGTTCTCGTTATCAGAGCGTCTTCAAAGCTAGACAAACACTGTAAGAGTGAATCAGATAGTTACTATCTTTTGGATTAAACCATCAATTCATTTACTGGAACAAGTTTGATTCACATTGAATCGCACCATCGTTTCTTTCCAGTTGTCACAAGTTTGATTCATATAGAATCTCACAAGTCACCTACCAAGAGCTTGTTTGATGTTGGCTCAAGTAGGATTTCCATCTTCACAGTGAATACTTAAGTATCACTCAGATGTTCTGGCAATACCACAAGAATAATGCATAGGACTCTTGTTAACAACTTATGAACTTATTAGTGTTCAACAAGTGTTTGAAATGGAATGTGTCCTAACGAGATTTTGATTGATCTCTTGGCTCTAGACTCGATTAGTGCATTTTGGTTTTAGTACTCGGAGGCTGGAGCATATTGCCACCTATTCAATATCAACAATCTCGAAGTGAGATGTCAATAGAAGTCGTGTGTATCTCCGTGACAAATGAGACAAGTTTCTTTTGAGAGAAACTCGAATGGTTGGGATGGGTTGTGCATTGCATCAGTGGGTCCATGATGTCGTTTTCAGTATCAGAATTCATCTTTGTAAAAATTGATAGATTATGTATTGACCCTGTTTTTGCCTAAGGTGTAGGGATGGATTATTTCTTTAGACCCTTTATCCTTACATTTCTTTTTCATTCTTCAACCCCTTCAATGCTTACCAAGACGTCATTACTAACACCTTGTTGTGATTGTTCCAGTGTTAGCTCAATCTTATTCGGCATTATTCCCTTATACTCATTCATCTCCAATCATACCTAAGGACTGCTATTTCTAACTATGGATTGTCCTTGGGTAGATCCCTCCGGTTCTGGTTGGATCATAGGACTAATTCCTAACCTAACCACCTTATGACTTCAGAATCATCATGAAATAAGATGTTGTAGGGTATGAGATCGTAACCATTAAACCTTTTCCGAAGAGTATCAAGCACTTTGAGTCGATAAGATCACTTATTATTTTCAAGATCACATTTTAAATACATTTCTCCCCTTATTTTAAATACTAATTCACTTAGTTTTTGAAATACTTTGTGATTCAAATTTGTCATGAAAATACTATGGGAAAACATCTTAGCATGAATTACATGGAATATGAACTTGTTCCCCCTCGATTTTACATATGTTTGACACCGAAAAAATGATACCAAGTTATAAAATGAATATAAATTGAGGGTTAGCATTGTTAAGCACACAATTTTGAAAGATTATGAATTGTCATTAAAGAATTCTTAAAAAATTATGCTCAACCACTTAATCATCTTATAACATACAATCTATTGAGTAGTCATCATTATTACTGAGTTGTTATTAAGATTAGTGTAAATGTTTTGAATACCTAAAGAATTTAAGAATAGTATCCAAGAACATTAAAGCATTTGTTTTTTGAAAAAACTTCCCCTCAAACATTGACTCATTTTGAAAATGACACCAATTATAGAAGAATTATCTTGTAAAACTTTATGAGGGATGGAGTGCTGAACACACAATTTTAAAAGATTATGAATCGTCAGTGAGAAATTCTTGAAAAATTATGTTCAATTTTTAGAAAAACCAAATGTTAGAAGACTTCTCTTCTAACGCTAAGGATAAGCGCACTTATGCGTACACTCTCCTTTGTCGTTCGGGTCCGAGTTGCAATCTGGGAGTGATTACAAGTCATAAAGAAAATTAGAAATGACATGTTTTGAAAGCATTTGAAACTCCTGTTCAAACTTTATTTACACGCCCGTGTCGATGTTAATCAACATTTCTAGGTACGTAAATGTTATCGATTCCAAGAGACATGTCGAGAAGAGTCTTTTTGTGAAACATTTTCTGATTTTTTGATTTTGTATTATCTTTTTGAAATTTTATATTTTTTGTATTTTTTTTTTAAATATGTACATGTTGATGTTTGATGAAGTATCAAGAAGATTTATTTGTCAGAACCTCCAGTTCTGCTAGAGTCAAACATCTCATACTAATTCGCCTGACAAGATACTGAAACCTATCTTCGGGTAAGGCTTTAGTAAACATATCAGCTAATTGGTATTTAGTTCTAACAAAGTACAATTCAATTATACCATTTTTAACCTGTTCCTTGATGAAATGATACCAAGTATGGATATGCTTGGTACGGGAGTGCTGCACGGGGTTGTATGAGATTGTTATGGCTGACTAAGAGTCACAATACAACGGTATTTTGTTATAGTTGAAGCCATAATCCTAAAGCTATGTCCTCATCCATATAACTTGAGCACAAATTGCAGATAACGCCACATATTCAGCCACTGCGGATGACATTGCAGTACAGTCTTGCTTCTTTGACATCCAGCTGACTAATTTATCACCTAGGAACTGTATTCCTCTAGAAGTGCTTTTGCGAGTATCAACGTATCCGGCATGATCGGCATCTGAAAAAGCTGTTAGTTCAAAGCCAGAATCCTTCGGATACCAGAGTCCCATGTTAATGGTACCCCTTAAGTATTGAAAGATCCTTTTAACCTCTTTGAGGTGTTTTTCAGTCGGTCTTGCTTGATATCTTGCACAATAACATACTGCTTGCACTATGTCTGGTCTACTAGATGTCAGATACATGAGTGATCCGATTTTACTACGGTAATCAGTTTGGTCTACGAGTGTACCACTCAAGTCTGCATCTAATTTAGGTTTCGTAGCCATTGGTGTACCAATGCTTTGTCCTTTTTCCATACCATATTTTTTAAGTATCTCTAAAGTGTACTTGGCCTGATTGATAAAGATACCACGTGGGGATTGGTGGATCTGAAGTCCTAAAAAGAATTTCATTTCCCCCATTAAGGACATCTCAAATCTACCGTGCATTAATTTTTCAAATCGTTTAGAAAATTTAGGGTTTATGGAACCAAAAATAATGTCATCAACGTAAATTTGCACAAGTAGAATGTCCTCCCCGTATCTTATCGTGAATAGAGTCGGGTTAATGATACCTTTAGTAAAACCTTTGGATATCAAGAAATTTGAGAGTTCATCATACCAGGCTCTCGGAGCTTGCTTTAATCCATATAGAGCTTTCCTTAAGAGGTAAACTTTTTCTGGATGATCAGGATCAACAAACCCATCCGGTTGTGCAACATAAACCTCCTCCTTCAATGGACCATTAAGAAATGCCATTTTCACGTCCATCTGATAAATTAGAAAAGACTTGTGTGCAGCATATGCGATGAAAATCCGGACAGCCTCCAAACGAGCAACTAGAGCAAATAATTCTTCGAAATCAATACCCTCTTCCTGAGCATAACCTTTAGCTACAAGTCGTGCTTTATTGCGAATTACAGTTTGGTCTTCATCCTTTTTGTTCTTCCATAACCACTTTAGCTTGATTACGTTCTTGCCAAAGGGTTTGTCAATGAGTTCCCAGACTTGGAGTCTATCAAACTGATGAAGCTCTTCCTGCATTGCTTCTATCCATGCAGAATCAGCCATTGCCTCCTTAATGTTTTTCGGTTCCGCAGTACTCACGGTGAGTGCGAACATACACATTTCAAGATCGGTTGCTAGTTGTCGTCTTGTTTGCACTGGCTTGGATGGATTTCCACGAACTTGAGTTAACGGGTGATCTTTTGTCCATCGGTATTCAGAATCTTGAGGTTGATTGAAGGTATGCAAATTTGAATTACCAATATTGCGTGAGGAAGACTCAGCATCTTCTTGTACCGGTGTACAGAAAGGATTGGTAAATTCATGTTCTGTATCGTCTGCTTGATTATCATTGTTTTCCTCAGCATGAACATTTGTGGGAGTTGATGGTTCTGATGTAGGTTGAATATTCGTTGAAAGGTGTGTGTCTTATGGAGCAGAATTATCAGTGGGAGAAGAAGACTTGTTGACACGAGAAGTACCTGTATTGAAAAATTCATCGTACAAAGGACCAAATAAAAGATCCAACTCTTGTTGTAATGGAACAGTTGTATCTGCTGAAGGAGAAACATTTTGTAGTTGTGGAATGGGGTCAGAGTTGTCATAATCTGACGCCTTTTGTCGTTGGAGAACGAGGCCTGAAGTGTCATTAGCAACAGACGTCTCTGACATCTCTTTGATCTCATCAAATATGAGATGTATCGATTCAACTATTAAGCGGGTTCTCTTGTTGTAAACACGATATCCCTTTGACTGAGTGGAGTATCACACCAAAATGCACGAATCCCCTTTTTCTTTCATCTTATCTAAATTTTCACCATCTCTGGTTAGGTAACAAGTGCAACCAAAGATGTGAAGGTGTTTAATTGAAGGTTTTCTGTCATTACTGATGTGATATGCCATTTTCTCATGTGTCGGGATGATGATTGATTTGTTTTGAGTATAGCATGCGGTTGCAATTGCTTTAGCCCAAAAGAATAAAGGAAGTTTAGAAGATGAAAGCATCGTTCGAGCAGCCTCAACGAGAGTACGGTTTTGTCTTTCAAAAACACCGTTCTGTTCAGGTGTTCGAGGAGTAGAAGTTTGATGCTCAATTCCTTCTTCTTTAAAGAATGCATTAAGTGTCTTGTTTAAGAACTCAGTGCCTCTGTCAGTTCGAACAGAAATTACTAGGGATTGAAGATTTCTTTGGATCATCGTAAGAAAATCTTTTAGAACTTTTGTTGTTTCATCCTTGGAACGTAGAAAGAGAGTCCAAGTGTATCTGGAATAGTCGTCTATAATTACTAGAATATATTTCTTCCCATTTATGCTAGCAACCCGCATTGGACCACATAAGTCCATATGAAGCAAATTTAACCGTCCTTTTGAACTTGGAACAGTCTTTGTCTTGAATGTACTTCTTTTTTCTTTACTCACTTCATAAGAGGAACATAGTTGATCCTTGACATATTTTAGCTTTGGTAAACCAATCACGACATCCTTATTTGAAAGCAAGTTGATGTAGTCGAAGTTAAGATGAGAAAGTCTTCGATGCCATAACCATGCTTGAGTTGGTGAGGCTTTAGCCATGAGACAGATTAGAGTAAATGAAGTCATTTCATGAAGAGAAATTGTATAGAGATCAGATCCACGGTTACCGGTAAGTAAATCGTTTCTCTGAAGATCTCTAACAAAATACGTAGATTTCCGGAAAGCAACCTCCAAATCCACATCACAAAATTAACCAACCGAGAAGAGATTGTCATGTATTCAATGGCAAAACTAACTCTCTTTTGCACATTTTCATTCTTAACTTTAGGTACCCATTTCATTTTTGTCTTAGGAACCCATTTATATCCTGATGGGCATTGTTGTGCTATCCACTATTTCCGCACCTTACTAGTTTTCTCATATAGCATCCTATAGTAACTCTTGGAATTTGTGATAGTGGATTCTGATGCAACTATTTTCTTATGAGGTGTTGCAACAGATTTGTTCGTTTGACTTTTGGTTTTCTAGTACTAATAGGCACTACTTTAGGCTTCTTAGTTCTAGCTTTCACATCATTCAAGAATTCATAAACACAAGCATCATGATTCAAATTAAACACACATTTTCCACAAGTAGCACAAATAGCATTAACATTCGAAGTTCTAGATTTTAAACTGTCATTACACGTAGCTACAGACTTTGTTTGATTAGAAATACTAGAAATCCTATAGTGGTCTTCTACTTCAGTCTTCTTAAACTTCACTTGACTAGTGTTTGGCACGACCTTATCTTTCATTTGAGTGCTCCTAGGCTGTGGTATGCTAACATTAGTTCTGTGAGCTACTCCTGTAGATGTAGGCACGCGAGGATTAGTATTCCTATAAGTCTGAGGCAACTGTGGTGCTCTAGTTTGTGTTGTACTAATGTCAATTCGATACATGCCTGGTTTAATCACATTTGTGTTTCTTACAGCTTGCGTTGCTGTTTGAGTTAAATTCTATGTAGTGACTAGTTTTGATAAACCCTCTGACTCATTAGTTTGTGAAACCGACTTTTTCTTTACAAAATTTTTCCTCTCAAGAGAGTCTGAAAAAGGAGTCGGTTTTCCTAAAACTGATGGTTTTGGAATCCTTTGAGCATTTGGTTGTCGAACAACAGATGGTTTATCAAACTTAGTTTCCACAGATTTTCCTTTGCATTTATCAATGAGTTTGTTTAACTCACATATGGCAATGTTCTTGTCTTGCAGTTGAGCTTTCAAATCTTGTATTTTGAAATATTGTTCACGTTCTTTTTGAAATACATTTGACGCTTTTTCTTTGCAAACTGTGTCATTTTTCATTTGTTCTTGACATTGTTGTAAAGGGAGTTCAAGAGAAATCGAGTGTTTTTCTAATTTAGCAAAACTGCGTAAAAGCTTAGTGTAAACCTCTTTACTAACAAATTCAGTTTGTTTCAAAAGATTTTGTGCAAGACAGTCACATTCTTTGACTTTATGAAGATATAAGCATTGCAATTCAGTGTGCACATCTAAATCAGATAACGAATGCAAATAAGAACACATAACATCATTAGACACACATTCTTGCAAGAGCATATCATACTTGCTTGAGAATTCTGTTTTATCAGATTCAAGTTTGTCAATTTCTTTTTCAATAGATTCAACGTACTTTAAATCAGCATGCATTTCTTGCTTAAGTTCATGAACAAATACGAAACTATCATTCTGTGTCTTAAGGGCAAGAGGCATCAAACACGTCTTAATCAGGATTTCCATATCATGAGCAGTTTGGGCACGAAAATGATCTTTATAAACCAAGAGGCTTACTTGCCTTTGGTATTTCTACGGGCCGGGCTCGGGATTACTTGGGCTTTCACCCGATATACGTGACCAGTTAGCTTACATATGAGAGCCCGTTTACCCGTTCTAGCCTATTACAACGTTACAAAACTAAATGACCGAGACTTAATATTCTTAATGAATGAACTTCCGTGTTCGACTCAATATTTGAGGCTAACACTAATGTATATGGAAAGTTGTTTTGAAAGAAACGTTTAGCTGCCTAACATGCCTCATATCACGTTCAATTTCCTAATGAATGAGTGAACATCGCCTATTGTTCTATTTTCATTCAAAGTCGCATTAGGTTCCTAACACTAACAAGGCTTCTATCTCTTAATCATAATCAACCCACAAGCCAGAAGTCAAATAAACATAAAAAAACTAAATGGTGAACGGGCTGTTATTTGCAGCAGCATGAGCAGCAGCAGCAAGGATTCCAATGTGCATACTGTCACTGTCACTGGATATAACAGACGATGATAGAGCAGACTGTTGTCTGTTGGCACGTCTAATTCCCAACAGAAGCTGTGATTTCTCATCTCTACAATCATCAGTATCAGTTAGATTATGACCAGACAAATGTGTAGCAAAGACATAATCATAATCATACCCATGCTACATAATTAAAAAACACAACCCTTTAGCTTAATAACATAATTTTCATATTAAAAAACCTTCATAGCATCCATTCATACATCCAAAACTAAACATAACAGCCATCCATACAATGTCATAACAGGATGCGGCATTCCATTTCAAACAACCAATAATTATAGGAATTTTAAACATCTGAATATCTCAAACCCATATTTTTATTTATTCTTAAATCAAAAACTTCAGTACATAAACCTAAACAAAACTGATTACTCAGAATCAGGACATATAGTATGAAACAACATCAATTAACAACGCCTAATCCTTCACATCAATATTAGCCACGAAACCAGCCTTTAAACTCACCCCAACCTGAGCACGTGCCAATAGTGTTTCCAACTCCCCACACGTCACAGCATTATGAGCAACGATGACTCTCATATGCTCTACACACTTCGTAGCACCTTCCACCCCTCTTACCGCCTCCAATTCAGCTACCAGCCTTCGCTTCTTACTCAATGAGATCCTTAGTGAAAAGCAGAGATCATGCATCAATCCAGCAAACGATTCATCCTCACCGCGCGAACGACCAAACACATACTTCATCTTACCTTCCAAACGAGGGGGTTCAGCAACCTCAGACAACTTATCCAAAATACAAAATATCCCCATGTATACCAAATATGGCTGACAAACTAAATATGCAGGTATGATATAATACTTTGCACCACAACTTATATATAAATAGGAATAGTTAAGGGCCTTTAATCTACCAAAGGGAAATTCAGAAGACATAACTATCAATGTAATTAAGGTAAAGAACCAATGATTTTGTAACTCCTATAGCTTTTACTAATTGAATTAATGGAACATGGTCTAAAAAGGTAGACGGTCATCTGCTTTAATTGCTTACCTATGACCAGTCTCTATATCACCTATAATTTAAGAATAACAAATTACTATACATTCGTCGTGCAAGTTTACTGCAGGTTATCATACGTTCATTGTGCAAATAGGGAGATTGATACATCAAACCAACAATTTCACACAACCAATTGCGCAACACCTACGTATCGTATTTATGGTTTATATGCCCTACACAAATTAATTTATCTGTTTCTAAACACTCATTACAAAAGAAGGCTTTAATGACAAGATGAGCTCACCTTTGCCAAACTCCTAACGGTAACATACGCATCCAGTTCCTCAAAATGCACATACCAGGCAGCATAATCACCCTGTACACGCAAACACAACAACGTTACTTGCCCAATACATACACAATCTAACATGCAGCCTCTAATCTCACAATGTAGAAACACATATCAGATAAAACCTACCATTCATACTATTAATTCTAAACATACCAGGCACCGAACAGCAACCCTACAAAAGTAATAAACACCACTAACCACTTCTGAACTTCATAATCATGCATAACACTTGGACACAACCTAAAATGGAACAAACATCACAAACCACTAATGAACTTCATAACCATGACTCAATGTTGGACAGAACTTCAAGTTTACACTTTTCAAAGAAAAGAAATTGTCAACGGAACTCAAATTTTCTATATATGTAAATGAAGCCACACAACGGCCAACTGTTCAAAGAGACTAACAATTACTATATTCGTAAATGCAGCAAAACAACCGCCAAGTCTCTCACAGCCAACAATATAACTATGGACGCTAAATATACTACTATCATTGGAGCAACCTGGAGCAATCTGAAAACTACAATACTACATTGTCGCCGCAATATTGTCCGCAAACTCAGTATACAATACCAAACGCAACAAAAACCCTATCTTTACTCATCTCGACAAAACATGGGAACAACTAAATTAAGCATCACTGACATTTCCTACATTTGAAACAAACGCGGCTGTCTATCAAGCAAAGGAAAATCAACTACTCCTTACACAGATCGTGCCTCTCAAATCGCCTATTGTTAGCAACAAGACACAACTTGCACCATTAAACATAACTAACAATTGCTACAAATTGCAAAATATAATCAAAATGCATTAAACAAAAGAACCTAAAACAAAACAACAAACACATTACTTTTAATAAACACATTAACTTTCATTAGGATTCGCCAGCAAAATCTCCATACAACTTTCATACTTATCATTAACCTTAACCACAAACATAGACTAAACATTAAAGACACTAAGCAAACATGACACATGACCAAGAAAACAAAAGAAACCCATCCACATCCTTAACCAGAGCAGTTTCAACCATCCACGCCTCAAGCCTTAGAAGCCTTTGCGAAGCCATGACGTATTTCAAGGCGTGACTATAGCAGTAAAATAATATTTATAAATTTATATAATAATAATATCATATTTCATATACATATCGAGTTTACAAAAGATGTTATGCATAAAAGCAATATGAACTTGTAGTCTTCATGGTCAAATACCCACTACTACTTAAAATTGAGTTAAAAATTACTAAGCCAAAAAAGAAATAGCCAAAATACAAAATAGTCCAATTATTTTCTAAAAACTTCTAAAAATGGCGTCACGCCTTGCAATTTAGCGTGCCTTTGCGCGCCTTTTGATGCCTTGACTCACGCTACGCCTAACGCCAACGCCAAGGTCCATATCGTAACGACGAGGCTACGTCTCACACCTTAGCGACGCCTTTGCGGCGCCAAGGCACACCTTTTAA
Organism: Tanacetum coccineum; assembly: GCA_026074375.1. Taxonomy (NCBI): domain Eukaryota; kingdom Viridiplantae; phylum Streptophyta; class Magnoliopsida; order Asterales; family Asteraceae; genus Tanacetum; species Tanacetum coccineum. The sequence goes on from BQNB010089794.1 coordinate 12,012, forward strand.
AACACTGGGTTTTTTCAATACCCTTACCCCGCATGTACTTTTTGTTCCCTACCTAACATATTATTTTTTTCATCTTTTTTGTCTTTTTTGTCTTTTTCATAGTAAGTATATATTTTATCTTGATTATTAATACCCGTTATAATTTATTGTGTTTTTATAACATTATATCACCACCTACTAGTTTGCGTTTTAGTTTAATAAGTCAAGTCCAACACTTATTGTTTAAGTATATATACTTATGAGTATTTACTAATAGCTAATTTAAAAACATTATTTAGTAAGCGAGATAAAATATGTTCGTGTTAAATAACCCTCGAAATAAATATGTGATTTAACATTAATATCATATGTGATTGTATTAGTGTTTAATCACATGTGATTTTTCATGCGCGTTTCAACAACGGAAAAAAGACTAAAAACGTAAAAAAAAGTGAAAAATGAAAGAAAAAAAAGAGAATTTCGACAGTATATCAAATTTTTGGGTTTTTTTTATTTTTATAATGTTTTTTATATTGTAAAACTATGAAACAAAAAATATGAAACAATACTTTTTAGCGAGTCATTGGGTTAGTAGAAAAAAAAACTAAAACACCAATAACATAAAGTAGGGGAGAAGTGGGGTAAAGGGACAAGTGGGGTAAGGGATAGTATCATAATTGGGGGTGTCGGAATAACCTTACCCTTTCTTTAAATCAAGTTGAAATGAATTGAAGCAAATTAGTTTTAGGAAAATGAACAGAAAACGAGAGGCAGTAGTATCACTATCGACCAAGAAATTACCTCGTACTCGTTCACAAGTGATCAAGGCTAAAAAACGACAATCTGGTATATACACTTATGTTATATCTTCTTTTTGTTGCATTATATGTAGTTTGATGCATCTAGATCTTGGATGAGTGATCGTGTTAATTACTTTGGGTTTCGATCATTTTGCTAATATTTATAAATTTAATATAATAATAATATCCATATTTCATATACATATCGAGTTTACAAAAGATGCTATGCATAAAAGCAATATGAACTTGTAGTCTTCATGGTCAAATACCCACTAGTATTTAAAATTGAGTTAAAAATTACTAAGCCAAAAAAGAAATAGCCAAAATACAAAATAGTCAAATTATTTTACTAAAAAGCTTCTAAAATGGCTCCACGCCTTGCAATTATATGCGTAGCCCATTGCGCGCACTTTGCCGCCTTGACTCACGCTACGCCTAACGCCAACGCCAAGATCCATATCGTAACGACGAGGCTACGCCTCACACCTTGGCGATGCCTTTGCGGCGCCAAGGCACGCCTTTTAAAACACTGGTTTTTTTCAATACCCTTACCCCACATGTACTTTTTGTTCCCTACCTAACATATTATTTTTTTCATCTTTTTTGTCTTTTTCATAGTAAGTATATATTTTATCTTGATTATTAATACCCGTTATAATTTATTGTGTTTTTATAACATTATATCACCACCTACTAGTTTACATTTTAGTTTAATAAGTCAAGTCCAACACTTATTGTTTAAGTATATATACTTATGAGTATTTTTTAATAGCTAATTTAAATATATTCTATCTCGCTTACTAAATAATGTTTAAAAACATTATTTAGTAAGCAAGATAAAAAGTGTGTCGAAAGTATATCAAGTTTTTGGGTATTTTTTATTATTATTTTTTTATTTTTATAATGTTGTTTATATTGTAAAACTGTGAAACGAAAAAATACAAAACAAAAAATAAACAGAAACCCTGATAAAAAATTATAATTTATTTTACGTTTTTAATTTTAGCGGTTAGTGATACCAATGGTAAAAAAAAAACCTACAACACCAATAACATAATTGGGGGAGAAGTGGGGTAAAGTGGGGTAAAGGGACAAGTGGGGTAAGGGGGTAGTATCATAATTGGGGGTGCTGGAATAACCTTACCCTTTTTTTTATTTAAATCAATTTGAAATGAATTGAAGCAAATTAGTTTTAGGAAAATGAAAAGAAAACGAGAGGCAGTAGTATCACTATCGACCAAGAAATTACCTCGTACTCGTTCACAAGTGATCAAGGCTAAAAAACGACAATCTGGTATATACACTTATGTTATCTTCTTTTTGTTGCATTATATGTAGTTTGATGCATCTAGATCTTGGATGAGTGATCGTGTTAATTACTTTGGGTTTCGATCATTTTGCTACATATATGTTTTGGTTGTTTAAATGAGTGAATAGTGTATGCTCGATTTTTAGGAGAGTTAGGGGGTGTTTGTTTCGGCTTATATGTGGGCTTATGAGCTTATTTGATTTTGGCTTATATGTGGGCTTATGAGCTTAGTTTCGGCTTATATAGCATAAGTCCTGGCTTATATCGAGACTTATGGGATTATATAAGTTTATCATATCGTAATCAACTTATATAAGCGCACAACTCTCAAAATAAGACGGAAAATTGGAGCTTATGTTATATAAGCCGAAATCAAATAAACTCATAAGCCTACATATAATCTGAAACAAACACCCCCTTAATAAATTTTGGTTTTTTTGGGATGGATTTTTTGGGATTTGGATTAGGTGCGGTTTTTGCATACACGGATCCCGAAGTAATTAAAGCGGACATGGTGTGTCAAGTTTTACACTCATAAACTTTTAGCTTATTTTGAAGTTTCATTTTAGAAAGAAAACAAACATTTCTTTCACTACTAAAAATATGAACATGGTATGTACGTGCGTACATTGTGTTCAAGCTAGATCCGCCTCGATTGAGTGGTTAATGAGTAAAAATACTGTAAAAACATAAAACTTTTTTGCATATACTAGTTCATTTGTATGTATTTGTTCCTATAACACTTGAAATTTGATATGATCCCATATTTGTCCATGGTCGATTAGTAAACCAACTACCTCTTGATATATAATACGTAGTATTTGGTAACCTCAATAATATTTTCGCTCCGCAGGTCTACTTGATTATCAAGATGAAGAGTTTCCTATATCGGATGATGATTATGCCATCTCGCCGTCATCAATCCCTAGAACACCTTCATATGCCTCACCAAGCAACAGCAAATTCCTTAAGGTCATTTGTAACATTTGCATGGAAGACAAGACCTTTGAGATGTTTCCAAATAACGGAAGTTGTGGCCATCTTTTCTGCTCAGACTGCATTAGTAAACACATCGATGCCAAGATCAAAGAAAATATAACCATTGTAACATGTCCTGAACCAAATTGCAAAATTTTGATAAAACCTGAAGTGTGTAGAGATTGGTCCCTTGTTCCAAAAGATATTAGGATCGCGGAATTAACCTTTGTTGTGAATCTCTGATCAAAGGGTCTGAGAAATTCTACTGCCCGTTTAAAGATTGTTCAGCGCTGTTGGTGGACGATGGTGGAGAAGCCGTGACATCATCAGAATGCCCACATTGCAACCGCTTGTTTTGCGCTCAATGTAAGGTATCATGGCATTCGGGGATGGACTGCAAGGAGTATCAAAGCTTGATCAAAAAGGGAGAAATCACACGGAGTGACAATATGCTGATGGACCTTGCCAAAAACAAGAAATGGAAGAAAGTCTGTAAACCAACGATTGTTTTATCAATAAACTTAGTATATTTTTATTCAATTGTTCATAGAGAGATAAGAGACCGACAATCGATGCCAAGATCAAAGAAAATATAACCACTGTAACATGTCCTGAACCAAATTGCAAAATTTTGATAAAACCTGACATTTGTGTGGAAACATGTGGAATGGAGGTCATTTGTGTCAGAGACATACTTGATCGGGTTTTCATCAAAAGTTACTTCTTGTTATCTTTGCCTAAGTACATGACATTTTCTTTGAAGGGTGGCAGTTTTTTGTTTTAGTTAGTTTCTTGTTCCATGACATTATCTTTGCCTTGTTATATTTATTTTTTCCAAGGTCTTGCTAGTTTTTTTTATACAACCCCTAATGAGTAATTAATGTTCATCGCACGTAGAAATGTTGTTAGCATTCTTGGCTTATATACGTCCGTGTTACATTCTCCCCTCATTTTGCTTGCGGGCTATCAATGTTAATCAGTAATCAATCAGTAAAGTTAGCTAACTTTGAGAGATCAAGGCTAAATATCACAGTTAATGAAAACTTCTTTGATCTGTACATAAACTGAAAATGAGCAATTTAGTCACTTTCTCCGGAAACCGAATATCTTTTTCACATGCCTTTTAGAGTTTTCGTACCCTGAATCAGATCATTTAGGTGCTTTACTACCATAAATTTGAATGTTATAGTACAGGCCCTGTATTTGAATGTGGTCTTATGATCGTAGTCGATTAGGTAGCCAAGGCTCAAAATGTATCATACTTCCCATAAAAACGAATAGCCAAACAAGAAATAAGGTTGAGGACGAACGATCATATTTCAAATCGTTTCTTAGATTGACACTCGTTTATTTGTAATTTGTAAATATGTCGATGTAAGTAACAAACTGGTTATCCAGGAGTCTGTGATCAACAATGTCACATGCATGTAAAAAAACATGAACAACTTTGCTATTTAGGGTGATATCTTACATCTTTATCCAGGTTTTAATTCACCTCGTTATAGTAATACACGTGCTATAAAGAAACATTTGAAAAAGTTGTTCAAACATAGAGAAATAAGGTTCGTACAACGTTTTCCAATTGATGAGAGCAGAGCGAATTTCCGAATGCCTTATGAATTTGTAAAGCATTCGGAAATTCGCTCTGCTCTCATCCGAACAATGGTTGGAAACATTCTAAGCTTGTGACAATATGATACATCTATGATACAAAACCGAAAACCGAACCGAAAATGGTCGGTTTGGTTTCGGTCTGTTCGGCTCGGTTTGTCGGTTCGCTTCGATTTTCGATTGGTTTTGCTCAGCCATAGCCATATGCAATTCCCCCTAAAAGTATTTATCATTACCATACTCGAGAAGTAAGCATTAACGAGCTCGGAAACGTCAACATAACTAGAAATCTCATCACTCTTTTAACAAAGTTCAACACCAATGTCGATTTAAAGCTTGATTGACAAAACTATGTAACATGTACAGAAGGCTTTGTGTAAATTTTCATAAATTTTAAATGTAACATCCTGAGTAAACATGCTAAATAAATAATAAGAATAAGAAGGAATATTCAAAAATTGACGCTTTAGCCGAGCGGTTAAGGCGTGTGCCTGCTAAGTACATGGGTTTTCCCGGCGAGAGTTCGAATCTCTCAGTCGTCGCATTATTTTATTTTTTTTTAATTTTCTCGATCTCTACCAGATCGAATCCGTTACTTATGAGCAAACACATATGGATCAGTTACGACTTACGAAGTTCAAGTACATTTTCGGAAATTTGCTCAAACAGACCTCATCATTGTAATTTTAGCGTGTTACTTGCAACCATTTTCATTGCATTAGCCGCTGGCTCAAGACGTACTCGTCAAGTTTTCCCTTTAGGTATATATACCATCTTACCCATTATACAGTTTTATCTCAAGGCCCTTCCATAGTTACATAATCAAATACGGAGTATGTTGGAATTGCCATCTTTACTATCTCTGTCAGTAGTTTAGTTTGATAGTGTATATAAGTTTTAGCTCAAATGGCTAAAGCCCATACGACCTTAGCAGCCCAAACCCAATGCGTTTCGCCTGAAAAACCGACCCACATGCAAATATCAGCCAAAAGTATGGCATCTCTGCCCGGTAACTCCAAGGCAACAACGAGCCTGACAAGTTATCCCCCAAACCAACTTTTACCGCGCTATTGTTTCATTATCACTAATAGCTACATTCTCCATTTAAATATGACCATTTCACACATAATTTAAAATATAAAAAAAAGAAGGCATTGACGATTGGCATGTCTACCGTTGCCCAACCTTGATGCCTGCCACGACGCATCCACTATGTGGTGACAGAGCCGAAGACAGAATTTCACATTAAAGAGGGCCATACTTCATCGCAAAACAATAAAGATATAAAGTTAACTATGATATTTTTACTAGTAACTTTATTTTGTAATGAAAGTACACATACAAAAGAGGAAAAACTTAACTTTATTTTGATTGTTTCACTGATACTACCATCAAAGTAATTCGAGTAAAATTTTAAACGTTGTTGGTGTTTAAAAATTATTAAAAAGAGGAAACAACAAAACAATCACAAAAGGCGAAAAAAAATAACAGTAAATTAATATGCATTTAATGGCTTTTTGTTCGACAAGTATCGGTATTGGGCTTTATATAAATTAATTATGGGTATTGGGCCTTATATAATCGGGAGTAGCGTATTGGGCCTTTTATAATCGAGAGTAGCGGAACCAATTTAGGGTGTTGATCGGTTCGGTTATCGGGTTATTTGGTTTGTTCGGTTCGGTTAGTTCGGTAAAATTTTTTTTTGGGTCAACCCGAAAATCGAACCGAACCGAAAACCGAATATGAATTCGGTTCGGTTTTCGGGTTGAACCGAATTACCCGAACTTTTTTAAAAAAAAGAAAAAAAATACATAATATTTAGAAAAAGAAAATATCTCAAGCTTAAAAAGTGTTTTTTATATTGGGATAAAATTTTATTTATCTTTTTTTACATATAAATATAATATATATAAATAAACTATATATATAGTATATATATATAATATATATATATTAAATATCTATAATAAATATAATATATAATATATAAATAATATATATATATATATATATATATATATATATATATATATATATAGTGAAGTGTTATATTGAGAACCCATTTTAAGTGCAGAACTTTACAGAACCATTTTAAATCAATCTGGACCCTTTATTTTTTTGATCAATGATTATTAACACTTGTGGCATAATCGTAATTAATTAAAATATCATTTCACATTAAATAAATAGTAAAAGGGTAATATAGGAATTCCATTTTAGTATTTTTATTGTAACCGTTCCTATTAATATGATCTGAAGAATAGGTTTAACAAATTTATTGCCTTCTCTCTCTCAATACATATGCCTGCCGCCTCTGTGTTTCTTTATACCAGATCCCATAAGAACTCTTTTTCTTCTTCAAAAAGCTCACCGGAAAAAACCACCTTAACTATAAAAAACATCATTTTAATCATCCACAACCATGGATCTCATGGATCTAAACCGTTAACCATCACCATCGTGGTAATCATCCACGACCACAGATCGACCGAATTTAGTGAAAACATTCCTTACGACAGGAACTGTGGTGGTGGTGACGACGAACCCAAATTGTAAGATATTAGCAGCGTTTGTCAACAAACAGGAAAATTTTGAAGTTGATTAGTTTTGTTACACACAAGTTCAAATGATATTTTTTCATGCTTCACTTCCTTGGTATTATTTATTCACGATAATTTGGTTTGATGTTCTTTCTTGAATTAATTTATGTACTAACACTGTTTGTTGCGAGAACTATCAATATTATTGATTTACTATGCTCCTAATATTGGTTGTTTGTTGACTAGGTTCTTTACTTTAGAAAAAAGATATACTAAACAGATTTTATAATTTTCTAAGAAAAAAGTTAAAAGAACACTAGCAAAAGTTGTGGTCTCCCGTGATGTTTTTTTTAGATTCTAAGTGCTTTTAAATATTGTACATGTATTTCGCTAATTTATGACAAGTGTGCGTATATGTTAGTCGTTTTTTTAATTTATAGACAACAAATGTGCATATGTGTTATTTTCATTTCTTTTTGACATAATTTGATATAAATAAAGATCGTTCATATGTGTTATGCAATTGTTGTTGTGATTATAGATTCGTTTGATTGTCATGAGTCAAGAGTTATAGTTGGGCACGTATATGTTTTTGTTTATGGCTTATTTTATCAACTACTTTTACAATTATGTAACATGACATAATATGATATAACTATTTCTTTTATATATATTTGTTTCAGGGGATAGCGAGGAATGAGAGTGTGTGATGAAGATGATCATGTGTGCTTTTAGATGGCGTGCATAAATGTTCTTGAAGCCGTGCATAAATGTTCTTGAATCCGTGCATATATGTTCTCGAAGCCATGCATACATGTTCTTAAAAAACGTGCACATATGTTATAATGAATTTTTGATAACAAATTTGTTTTTGTATGTATTTTACTTTTGTGTATATTATTTAAGTTTTGGTTTGTTATAAATTTAAAGGTTATATGTACATAGTTATGTTTTTGGTTATAAGTTTAGAAGATTAAAGAATGTACATCAGAAACATATATGTAATTAACATTTTTAGTAGAACAAGTGATGACTACACAATTGTACGCAACATATGTAAAATAAAAATATAAAAAAACATATATGCATTTTTTTGAAAACATGTATGTTAAAAGACAAGTATAAAATAAAAAATAGAGCATATAAATCACTCACTAACCAAAAGAAATTTAGCTCTTCCATTATATTAATTTGGAACACTGCGTTTTACAAGAAATTGTACTATAAGATCCGAAACATGAAAGCCGGAGTAATATGTTGGTTGTTAAAACCATACACAAGTGAAAGTAATTACATAACATCTTTAGAGCATTCGAATAATGTTTGCCTAAAAACGAAAATTCCGACATTTGGAGCAGTGGGCTGTCCTTACAGATGGTGCAGTGTGGGCAGCTTCCCCCACAAACATTTTTTCTGATTAATGTAATTCTGTGAAGATGACATTTTTATTTTATCTAAGAACGTAATAAACTGAAAAAGAGTTTGTAGTTGTAAAGAAAATTCTGTTTATTCCACCTGTGGAGCATTATGCAATAGAATGGGGTGAGTTTTTTGGTCACAAATTAACCTGGAGTTGCTGCAAAATATCATCGGGTTGAGGGGAAAGGCAATCCATCAACGATCCTGACTCTTCATCACCTAAGTCTATAGTTTAATTCCTGAGATCAACATCTAATCCGGCCCTCCATTGCTTAGATTTATTCATTATTCAGCATCGAGGTCGTTTTCTCTAATCGATCATGAAAATCAACATGCATTCATTGTCATAACTCTATATGAATATAGGATATTGGCGGCATAGAGGGTTGAACAATCTATATGTTCCCACATAATATACGGGATTTGTCTTACGGGTACCTTCAGATCAAGGTTTAACATGACTATAAAAGGAAATTTTGAGTTTATTCTATTAAAATCATAATTTATAAGTTTAATTAACGTGTATTGAATGCGATTTCTAATACAAACGGAAAGTTTGAGTTTATAACACTATCCCAACAATGTTATAAAATACCAACGAAGTCTTAAAATTGTCCCGACTTCACCAACGAACTAAATTTCGTCCCGTCTACACCAACGAACTTTCAAATTTTGTTCCGATATCACCCATATCATACAATTTTACTGACACTGTGGCAGTTATCCTCCACGCTGACAATGGTTTTTATTTTTTTTATTAAATAAGCACAAGTGAATTCCAGGTTGGATTTCCACCCAAACAAGTCAATGCCTTGAATTTCCACTATATGAAAGTCAACTACTTTCATCTCCTTCTAGCTACTTTTGTTCATAGCCCTGGGAATAACAAAAACCCAGTTCGACTGAAACGAACATTTTCCTAAAATAAAAACGAAAGCAGGCATATCATCAAGTATCCATCAGTTATAGTCTACGTATGATACTTGAGGCAACGGTAAGCATCTCAATCTCAGATCATCCATCACATCATTTAGTTACTGATGGGAACCCGATTCGATGTATTAGATTGTTTGGTTTCTATGGTTGCAGGTGTGATTTGAGGTTCGATAAGATCATCGAAACCTAATCAAAATGAAGATGCTTCTAAACTAGACCTTAATAGGGTAGGGATCGACCAATGTCCTGTAGCTTGACCTTAATAGGTGTGATTTGAGGTTCGGGAAGATCATCAAGAACCAACTGATGACAACCTTAACTAATAACATACGCACAAACACAAAAATAAATTATTATACACCGTCATCTCTATGCCCTGGTGCAGGGATGGACCTATATAGGTGTCGGGTGTGGCACGAGCTACACCCGATTTTAGGTCACGAAGTGCAAAAAAAAATTCAAAACTGTCGTTTTTTTTGTATGTGCAACCCCTAAAATATTTTTTGCTACATTCATTTGTTCACTACAAGAATCCTGTCGATTACCCACAGACTAAATTTGTGGGTAAAAGAGCCAAATCCGTGGGTAATTGGCAAATACCCACGAATTTCCCATAAATCTCTATACATGGGGAAAACCTTCGAGGCTAATTTTGTACCCACAAGAATTTCAAGCGGTGGGTAAGTTTACCCACGTCATGTTTGGTGGGAGTACGTGGGAAATGTGTTTGTGGGATTTGACAAGGTACCACGGATCTTCCCATAGATATATTTGTGGGTATTTCATGGGTATAAATTATCACGAATACAATCGTGTGTAGATGTCGAGGGTAAATTTATTGAAAAGGTTACACATAGTTTGTGGGTAATTGTGTGACTAAAGTAACCACGAATAGCCCATTGTTAAGTCACGGCTACTTGTTTGCAATGATATATTGAACATCCTTTCTTTAATCCCTATAAAATTTGAGAAATGTATACAATTATAACAAAAAATTAAATAATATAATGAAATTGCATTTAATTAATAATGGATTCAAGTACATATCCTAAAAAATAAACAAAAATGTGTATCTAGTGTTCCAGACTACAAGTATGTGTACTCTATAAGTTTATGTGTTACATTTTAAGGTACATTCAGTGGCCATCTATCAATCGAACCGCCTTGGGTGATCTGCTAAAACATGGTTCCATCTCTCTTTATGCTTTGGTTTGAAATCAATAATGTTCATCATACCCTACAAAATTATATATGGAGTTAGTTGCAAATATGATCAAACAACCATGAAACTACCATGTTTAAATGTTCAAGTAGTCATGAATTTATTGAAATGGCAAACCCTACGAGAGTGAAGAATACTTGATAAGTTAGAATATGGAACACATCAAAGGTCAAATAGGTAAGTCTTGAGAGTTAACAAACGGCAAATAAAACCTTGTTGCAATAATGTTAACTTCATCACCCTATGATGTTACTCTATAATAAACTAATAAAGGCTAAACTTGGTTTAGGAGCATCAAACACATATTGGCCGTCATATTTGCCAAATTCGATAAGGCGTCAAACAAATAATCTGTTCCAAAAAATTTAAACTCATAAATATGAAAATCATATACAAACAAGATTCTAGGAACATGATTTGATATAAACAGCATAATCGTACTTAATATGTAATAACGATAAATGACTACCATTGTCACGTTGTTAATGAAATAAATAAATTCTTACACACCTCCCTTTTCATGTGATCTGATTTGGTATAAAATGATGGTTCTTCGTAGTTTTGGTAGATGAAGCAAATCACCTTCACCACTAGAAATGGGATCCCACTTAAGCCAATCATCAAAACCATTGATCTGCTCAGTTGGTGAGATTAATTCGACCCTGATGGCTTCTTTGTAGAATTTCTTCTCCCGTAAAGCATTTTCTAGGAGAGATCTGATCATTGCAAGATTAATTTTTAGAATAATGGAAATCACTATTAGACATTGAAAAAGTATTTGTGGTTTCACGTACCTACATGTTTTGGAAACGGATGCTTTAGCGCGTCCCATAAAAAACCAAGCAGACATGCTAAATTTGCAACATCGTATGGTCCTCTAAGTCTGCGAGTGGGTTGTTATGTGTTGACACAACGATGCGATGGATATGACGAAATTGAAATAAAGAAAAATATAGATTTTTTATTAGTGAATATGACAAGATTTTGAAGATGAGATAATGGAGATGACGGTTTTAATGGAGAAAATAGTGGATCTAAAGTTTGGAGCGAGCCAAAATTTGGGATTGGGAGGGAGCAAAATTTTGAGCGGGAGGTAACTTTTGTGTATAAAAATTAAAACCAATAGTTGTTAGTATTATATATAAAAATGAAAGAAGGTGAAAGCTAATTAAAGCTAGTGGGTTAGGCTCGCGATTCCAAACGAGCTTTGTATATAAAGCTCGGGCTAGAGCTCGATTAAGAAATGAGCTGCAACTTCAACAAACATGTTTATACCAAAACGAAACTAACTTCAACAAACATGTTTATACCAAAACGACCCACACTTTTTAAACAACAAAAGCATAACCAAAATCGTTGGGGGTGTTTTAACTTAATTTCCAACATTGCCAAGAGATTCTGCTTGCCTAATAAAACACAAAAGGACAAGTTTCATCTAGTCATCATGACCAACATCAAGTCTTTTCCTTACTATACCTTTATCTTGAGCATTCACGCCTATAAATAATGGACAACTATAACACGCAAGCATAACGCTTAGTAAGTAAACGGCATAACAACTTTAACGCATAACCTATTATCATGGGTTATCATAACCTTTGTTAGCTAAACAACTAACTAAGCTATAATTTATATAGGGAAATTTTAAAGATTTGACTTATATTTCGATAGGTTTAGCAAGAGGATTCGAGGAGCGTTTGGAATCAAATGTTGATTTGACAATGAACTTTTGGCGTTTTGTTTCATACAAAAATGATATTTGAAAAGTATTGAAAGCTTCGCGTTAGCGTTTAAATTTTTTGAAACTTTAAGGGAGTTAGAGAAACCATTTAGATGACACACGTGTTTCGTAAGCTGGTTATTAACGATTTAATTTGGTCGTTTGTAGCCTGCTATAACATCAAACCTATAAAAAGTTTTGACCGAGTATAACATGTTGTAGGTAAATGTGAGTCCCATATTTTGTTTTATTTTTCCTTTTTCTTAAACCAACACATTTTAAACAAAAATTCAAATACGATGTAACTAATACGAACTACAACTAAAAAATTAAAGAACGACAAGTACATTGAAATTAAAACAAGCTAAACTATGATTAATATCTTTTAGATAACTCTTTTTAGCTTTGTTGATCAAAGTTGAATTGTTGATCAAAGTTGAATCCTCCTTCAACATATCTTCGCTACTGTAACCGAGAAATCTGTAGGTCCAAGGTTTGGATCTGTTTAGCCTTTAGAAAGCCAATAGCTAACTTGAATAAATCCAAATTAACTATATGAGAGACAGTGGATACTTTTGCACCATGTGCTTCCAACTGTGAGAGTAGTTGTTGGAATCTGTCATAACCCTTTTCCAATCATTCAAAACTTGAAATAGTAAATGCTTCAAACTGTTGTTTTAAAACAGCTTTCTGCATTTTCTTTGAATTTGCATTACCACCAAACCTAGTCCTTATAGTTTTCCAAATTTCTTTTGCATCATCCATTCCATGAAATCTTCTAAGATGTTCCTTGGGAATGGCCATAAGTAAGATGGTTCTTGCCTTCCTTTCCTTTTCAACAACATGAATTTCTGCAGGAGATACTGGTGGAAGTACTTTAACAACACCATCTTTTCGAGTGGAGATTCTCTTCTTTGAATTTCCATTATGAATTACCTTCCAAACATCATTATCAATGTATTCAAGGTAATGCTCCATCTCCATGGCCCATATATCATACTCTTCCTTCTTCAGAATTGGAAGTTTGATATTTGAGATTGTGGTTGTGGTAGGAACGAGTTGTTGTTGTTGTTTTGGTCTAATGGTTGCAGAACCATTTTCTGATGCATCTTCATGATATGATGCTTCACCATCACTAAGATGTTGAGAGTAATCATCATTAGCAGGTTGAGACATTTTTCTAGATCTTAAAGTGATTGTTTGTGTTCTTGTGATTCTTCTTATTCAGAGTCCCTCTAAAGGCTCTGATACCACTTGTAGGTCCAAGGTTTGGATCTGTTTAGCCTTTAGAAAGCCAATAGCTAACTTGAATAAATCCAAATTAACTATATGAGAGACAGTGATTACAAATACTACGTGTTAATGCGGAATCTTAACACAAGTACTAAGAAGAACAATAATAAACTAAGTTCGTATATTTCTATTGATTTCTATTAGGTTTTGATACTAAGAATGTGTGTATCAAACAATATGCCGTAGAGTTCCTTTTATACACCAAGAAAACCCTAAAAGGCTTTACAAAACGTGTGAAAGGATAATGCGTATCATTTCCTAAGATATATCCTAAGATATCTTATAAGATAACTATTAACTATAACTATTCTGTTACATAAACAGACTTAACTAAACATAGACAGTACTAACTATAACTACGAGACTTAACTTAGTACTGGCATAACTAACTAATACTACCAGACTTAACTCTATAACTATCAGACTTAAGTCTGTTTACAATAATTCCTAACACAATGCCAAGTATTTCATATCCAAATAAACATAAGATCCAAACGAAAGAAAGGAACACATAGAGCAGTACCCGCGCGTTGCGGCGACGAGTTCCCGTATAATTAAATCTTTCGACGAGGGGCTAGGCGAGGTTCAAAGACCAGAAGAACCTTGGATGGCTGAATCTATTATGTGTGAAGTATGATTAGTTTGTGTTGTAGCTTTTTGATTCTTTCATAAACAATGAGTTTTTTTTATATTAGGATTTCATAACTGACATTTTAATGTATATTAATATCTTATTTTAAGTTTTATATGTTACAAATATTGATATAGTAGTTACTCGTTTATTTCTCATTAAATCACTTATTTGATCATTAATACGACGGTTACTACTTTTTAGGTTACAAGTATTGATTAAGTTTTGAAATCCTTTCACAACAAAAATTGTTTTTTACTTAAAAATTTTAAGACTTTTAAAATTAAAATGAGCTAAATGCTTTATAAAGTAGTAGAGATTAAAAGTATCTTATTTACCCATTTCACTATAAAATTAATTAAACTTTATTATTTAACACTAAATTTCCTATTGTACCCTTGATACTATAATTAAACATATTCTTATTTTTCTTGAACGGTCCACCATTTAAGTCTTTAGATGGTTTTATTACAAGATCGAGTACGGGGTTAATTGTGATATTTATGTATGTGATGTTCTGAATATGTGTGTCTTTGTGGTCTGCCTCGCCTCAGGTAATTATATAACTATACAATAGGCAGAATATCCGACTCGCAAAGCATCAAATCGACCCGATCCGGAATCCACCCGCTCGACCCAGAAACCACCCTCACACAACTCGTCTGTTTACCCGATCCGGAAACCGCCCCCGACCCGAAATACCACCTGCAATCCGCCGGTATTTACGAAATAACCCCTCGCACTATGTGTCAAATTACGAAAACTACCCTCACTTAAAAAAGTTACAAAATACCCCCTCCCCCCGATAACGGGTGTTAAGTAACGACCGTTAGTTTAATATTTTTTTTAACATTGTACGAAAATAGTC
>BQNB010089795.1:1246-23665 GCA_026074375.1 Tanacetum coccineum
GCTTATCTTGTTCAAGGTAGGTTTCATCACCTAGTTGATAAAGTTTGTACAATCTGGGACCACTCCAGGACCCAACAACAGCAACCATAACGACGATAACTATGACAAACGGTGATGGGATGCAGAGGGTGAGGACCCTCCGAGAAACAATATCCCCAGAATAAAGTTCAATAAATGAGAGGAGCTCGCGAGAGAGCTTATGCGATAGACGGCGGATTATGACACTCAGTCGCTAGTTTGAGGACGAATCAACTCCATTCACTCAAGTATGTAACAAGTCTGTTAGTTCCACGAACAGTTTACAATCGCAAAAGTAATAACTTAAGAATGTGATAAGGTAGCTCCAAGTGAGGCCTTAAGATTCTGCTGAGTAGTAAGACACGATTGTGTCTCTAGACCCTTTTAACGGATGCCCTAAAGTATCTCAAACAGATGCACTAAAATGCATACTTATTGAGAAAAGCTTGGAAAAAATATTTAGAAAAAAAGTTTGTGAAAAGAAATTTTCGGAATTTTTCTTCAAAATAAATTTTCGGAATTTTTTTAACTTTTCGGAAAAAGATTTTCGGATATTTTTTTTTCTTTTAGAACTTGTTTTCCAATTTTCGAACTTTTTTTTCATGTTTTTAAACCTTTTTTCAAAATTTCAAAAAAAATATCGATTTTTCTTCAAATTTTCGAATTTTTTTTCAAAATTTTGAATTTTTTTTAAATTTTCGAACTTTCTTCAAAATTTTCGAACTTTTTTCAAATTTCCCAATTTTTTTCGAATTTTCAAAAAATATCGATTTTTTCGAAAAAAAATTTCAAATTTTCGAAATTATTTTTTTTCTAATTTTCAAACTTTTTTTTTTTATTTTCAAAATTTTTTAAAATTTTCGAAAAAAAAATTCGAATTTTTTTTTAATTTTTGATTTTTTTTTAAATTTTCGGATTTTGTTTAAATTAATAAAATTATATATTTACATAAATATATATAACTAAATGAAATACAATCCCACCCTTTAAGAATAAAGAAAGTTACAAACAACCACTATAGTTTAGTGTGAAAAAAAAGAAGGGAAGGAAACTTGATCCAATGGTGATGGATGGATTTTCTAGGTTTTCCATCGAGATGAAGTTTTCTCATGATCCCATCCATATATATATATATATATACAGGGATGAGATCATGAGAAAACCTAATTTCGGTGGAAAACCCAAAAAACCCAGAAAAACCAAACAAATGCCCTAAAAAAACCAAACAGATGCCCTAAAAAACTAAACAGATGCCCTAAAAAATCTTTTGTATAGCCTGAAAAAATTAGGGCATCTGTTTGGTTTTTGAGTTTTTTACAGACATTATATCGAGGTCATATTTGCCTGAAAAACCAATTTTTAGTCTGAAAAAATTAGGGCATCTGTTTGGTTTTTTAGGGCATCTGTTTGGTTTTCTGAGTTTTCTGGGTTTTCTAGCAAAATATGATTTTCCCTAGAACCCATCCCTATATATATATATATATATATATATATTCGTCGCATTTGTTGATTTATCGATATTTGTTCTTATTTAAGAATATCTAAAAAGATACCAAAATTGTTAGGGTTACACAAATTGATCAATTCCATATAAGCATTGTGATATTTCCAACAAAATCTTTTGCTTCATCAACCCACCAAAATAATTAGTCATCATTCGTGACAAAGTTAGTGACACAATGAAAACGGTCACTAAATCTGCATTTTATTTTGTGACAATTCGAGAATCTATACGTCCCTTATCTCCTCTATTTCTAGATCTGTTCCATATACCCTAACATAAGTTTCTTTAATCGGTGTCAAATTTGTTTTAGAAAATACGCGGTCACAAAAAAGACTATTTTTTAGACCTACTATTTTTTAGACCTGTGTAACTTTCTTCTTTTGCAACTTTCCAAAACGAAAAACCATTAATTAAACAACACTCTTGACGTCTAAAATGAAAAAGATTATTATCAATTTTGTAACTAATGTGAGGGCAATCATCACTAATCTCCTTAACGTATACCTAATGTTGAAAAATGTTGTTTAGCAAATAGTTATCGTTTGCGTATGGGGGTAAATCCAACCATGGGCCAAAAACCGTAGATCTAAACAACTTATTACGATTTTTGTTTTTTTTCAAAGATCTCTTTAGTGTTTGTAAGAATATATAACAAAGATTTTACGGTAACCTTGGCATCATAAATTAGGTTGCAGATTCCATTTAAAACGAAGATCTCTATAAGGTTTGTTAATGGTAAAACTTAACAACTACTACCCAATACCACGTATGATAAGCAAATCTATAAGAATTGCTACGCAAAAAACAAGCCACAACAAGATTATAATTCTTTTGGTATAAGTTGGACTCATGTTAGGTACATCCAGGCCTCAAGAGAAGGTTAATCTCAGTTGGTTAGCTTGATGAGGAAAGTTACCACGTAGGCTTCGGAGAACAGCAGTGGAAGGTTACTAAAGGTAGTTTGGTGGTAGCTCGTGGGAACAAATGTGAAAGCCTGTATATGGTTGAGGTACAACCCGTGAGGATTGACGTAATTATTGATGGTAGTGGCAGTGCAGCTCTGTACCACCAGAGCCTTGGTGATATGAGCAGGATTGCTATGAACATGTTAGCTTCCAAAGGCAACATTTTAGATGTACAAAAGGTAGATATCTACTTTTGTAAGCTAGGTGGTTTGGGGAAGCAGAAGAAGCTTTTATTCATAATGTCAGAGAAGACAAGGAAACTGTAGAGGTTGGAGCAAATTCATATAGAAGGATATGGCCCTACATTTATGGCATCAATATAAGGATCCTGCTACTATGATACTATTATCAAAGACTGCAACAGGAGTTGCAGTAGGTATAATGCAAACCTTCAGGTGAAGTGTTTGAAGTTTGATAATGTTGTAGAGTATAGTAGCTAACCAATTAAGTTTTGTGTCAAGAACGGGATTGTGATGCTGAAAATGGTCCCGGGAAGACCTCTACAGTTTTGTATTGCTGAAAGATTGAGCCAAACATTCAGAGCAGAGAGAACGGGGATTCGTACAGAGGCTTCAAAGATGTTATGGGAAGATTCAGTTATACGGCCTACTTAAGCTACCACATACCCTACGTTCCGATAGGGCTGGGTATTCCAGAGGAGGAATGGCGAAGGAAGGATAGTCTTGCACACTTGAAGGTGTTTGGTTGTGACTCATTTGTTAAAGTGAAAGATGTTTGCGGAGAAGCCATGAAATGTACATTCATAGGCAGCGGCTCAGATGAAATGCGATATAGCTTTCAGGATACGAAGAGTCACCAGGTTATCCGAAGTAGAGATATTACATTAATGGACTCGATTTATGGAGCCAGGTCTGCGACAGATTCAAGTAGCTTAACGAAGCCAATACAGAAGAGTCAAGTGGTGTTAGTATACATTCCAGAGAACCTTGCATAGAGTGATAGCATAGTTGCAGAGCATGGGTTGAGTTCAGAAATCACTCAGAGCCTATGTGGGAGCTCAGATACGAGTGAGGGGTCCAAAAATAGTGGGAGCTTCGTGAATAGTGGAAGATTAGATGAAGAATACTCTGAAGAGGGAACATCCTCCAAGGAGGGAGGCTCCGAGAATCCACAGGTACGAAGATCCACCAGATAGTCCAGGGCTCCGGTAAGGTACTCTCCATCAGCAAACTATTTGCTACTAACAGAGAACGGTGAACCAGAGTCTTATTCAGAAGCCTTGAGTAGCAAAGAATCCGCACAGTGGAAGAAGGCTATTATTGAAGAGATGGTTTCACTTGAAAAGAACCAGACGTGTTCCTTAGGTGTTGTTTGTTTATTAAGAGGCTCTCAATCTGAATCTGATTCGCACATCTGAATATGAATATTCGGTAGAAAAGTCTGAATCTGATTCCCATCTTAATCTGAATAAGTGGTCGAGAAGTCTGAATCTGAATGAAATAAAACTGTATGTTTTATTTGTTATATAGTCGTGGATACCACGTTATATCTTGTGTCAATTATATTCCGCATTTATCTTTCGTAAGCCTTGTTTGTATTCTTTGTTTGTTCAGTGGTGTGTGCAGGATGTATATACCGTACAGAGGTCTCTACAGAAATGTGTGCAGGTTCCATATACCGCCAAAAGTTCAATATAGACCCAACATTTGTCATAGACCCAATGAACCAATCATAGCCACTCATTTTTTCATCAAAAATAAAAAAACCCACTTTTCACCTCTTTTTAAAAAATTAAATATCTCACACACCGTTAATCGTTACGCAAAACAAAACATACCATCGCGACGAGAATTAAATTATCTTTCTATAGAGGGGCGACACTATATACTTTCGACGAATTTTTTTTTATGATTTTATGAAGTCATATACGATTTTATGAAATCATATATGATTTATGAAATCATATATGATTTTATGAAATCATATATGATTCGTTGTACGAATCATATATGATTCGTCATACGAATCATATATGATTTTCGTAATTCGTGACTGAAACAAAATTGAAAAAAGTTTGTCGGAATCACAAATCATATATGATTTTATGAAATCATATATGATTTTATGAAATCATATATGATCCGTTATACGAATCATATATGATTCGTTATACGAATCATATATGATTTTCGCAATTCGTGACTGAAAAAAAAATCGAAAAAAAATTCCTCGAAAGTATATCGTGTCACCCGTCTACTGAAAGATAAAAAAATACTCGTCGCGATGGTGTATTTTTTGTCGTGTGACGATTTACCGTTTGTAAGATATTTTATTTTTAAAAAAGAGGTGGAAAGTGAGTTTTTTTATTTTTGATAAAAAAATAGATGGTTGAGATTGATTCATTGGATCTATGACAAATAATGGGTCTATGTTGATCTTAACTCTCAGGGTCGTTTGGGCCCTCAAAAGGGCATTTTTCTATATTAAGCTTTATTTTGGGCAGAATCAATTATGTTTTGTTTGTTATTTTGTTTCCTTTTTATTTAGAACTTATCCTCCTTTAGATGATTGTCAACTATGGGAAACTATTGGTTCCACGATTAGTGTTTCCATGAAGGACATGAACACTTCTCTATGGAATTGGAATTCAACGTATGTTTTTACCAATATTGTCGTATGGCCTCTATAGTTTCTTATTCTTTGGTGATATGTGCATCTGCATGGTATCTTAATAATGGCTCTATTGAATATCATAAAAATAGTTTCTTAATCTTTTATTCTCTAGGTATGTTTGTGGGGTTCTAATGTTGATTTGTGAGCACTAAGAGAGAGTTGTAATCATTTTTTTCTCCAAGGTTTAACCTACTTGGTTTTTTGTTTAGGGAAGTTTTTTAAAGGGGCACACTCATTTGGTGTTGCTTCCTATTACACTCCATGTATTTCCAATGTATCTTCTAGATGGTCTGTTCTATTGTCTTGATGGGCTTAGACTACTATGAATTGGTTATTTTTTTAACTTCTTCTTGGTTTATTGTTTCATTGCATTATGGTTTTTGTACCAAGCTTGAATTTTTCTAGTCCTATTTTTTATTTGTGCCAAAGTTAAAGTATTTAAGAAGGTGTCCTAAATATTGTTTTCTCTTTGTACATTGCCTTTTTTGGCTTATTTTATTAATAAATTCACATTTAACAAAAAACGTTGAAAATTCCCGCTAAAAGGTTTAATATTTCACTAAAAATCATTTTTTCATGAATAATTATACCTTTTAGCGGGTATTTTCCAATTTTTCTTTTCGGGTGAAATTTATCATTAGGTTTACAAGGAAGTCAAGTTTATTAGCCTATTTTTTGCAGGTTACCTTCTAATGTTATATCATGGGGACCTCTGATGCAGATACGGTCAACGAGCGAGTCAAAACGACAAATACGCTTGGCGCTTATTTTAAGGCAACATATTATTTTGCAGCAACAAATTTCTATGGTGGATTGGGCTGAAATTCACATGGTCACTCGGAAACGGCCCAATGGTCAAGACTCATTGCTTTGCTATGAGCCCTTTCAGTCTCAGGCCTTTCGGGGTCGTTTCGGCCCTCAAAAAGGCATTTTTCTATTTTTAAATTTTATGGCTGAATATGAAATGTAAGGAGATGAAAAATGGTGATTTATTGTTTGATTAAATGTGAAGTAGTAAAAGATGAATTAAAACAGAAATGAAAGTAGAAGGTTATGAGGGACAGTGTTGAGCGAGTCTTATGGTATATTTTTAGTCCGTTATATTTGTTTTTGAAATAGTAGTAAAATAATTCGTTGTGTGAAAATTACTAAAAAAAGCCCATTTTGTTTGTTCAGAATAGTTGAACAGTTCTTGCTTATGTTGTAACAAAATGATAAACTTTAAGTAAATAGTAGTAACAAAAAAATATTTGCCACAAAAAGTTTGTTTTTGCCAAAAACGTCTCAATCACGTTTGAATCGGACCAGTCAGACACGGTGAGACGTTTTGGCTGTTTGTTTTTTTCTTGTGAGTAAGAGACGGTCAGATGCGAATCCTCTTACCGGGTAAGAGTCAGTGGTTTGGTCTTACTTCCTCTTAATGTTACAAAACTCTCACCCAACTCCAAATCTTAAACATAAATTTTGTTATGATATGAAGAACTCGAAAATTAGATCTTGGAATTTCTGAAAGAGAAACTGTGTTCTCGAGTTAGTGTTAAAGAGGAAAATGAAAGAAAATGAAAATGAAACACATGAGGTTGTTCTCGAGTATTACTTAAGAAAGAAAAGAAAAGGAAATGGAAGGAAAGTTAGTATGATTTTATTCATTTTGAAAGTAAAGTTTTTCCTCCCACTTTTGGAAGAAAAGTGTTTTCTTTACTTTCCTTTAAATTTATTTAATGAAATAACTTAAGAACACAAATATGTGAGGAAGAAGATACATTGAAATGGATGAAAAAGATAGTACATGAGTAAAAAAAATACCCACATGGGTGAGAGATGGAATAAAAAGTTGCAATTAAATACTTTCTATTTACTACTACCATCCACTCGTTTTTATTATCCCTATGTGAGGTTTTATTTATTTATTAATGATTTATTATGTTTTTTTATAAATCTAAATAGAGTATTGGGACCTTCAAGCTATGTTCCACAAGTGTTATGTTTGTTATGTTTTATTAAATTTGTATAGAAATGTAAAATGATACTCCCTCCGTCCCATATTAAGTGTCCAAAATGGAATCTTTTAAAATTTTTTTCATCAACTTTGACCATAAATATTTTTGTTTGTGTTATATATATATTGTAACGATAATTTATACCAACGTAAAAAATATATTCAAATCTTATCCTTTTCATATATCTTGCATCAAAGTATCATATAACACATAAGAAATAAATCAATTATGGTAAAAGTTGAAGAAATAAGACTTTGATATGTCAATGTGGACATTAATGTGGGACGGATGGGAGTAGTATTTTAGTTCAAATTTTTTTTATCTTTTTTAAGATTTAATAGTACATGTATCTCAAATAATGTTTTAAAACAATTTGTACATTTTCATATAATATATTTTTTATTATGTGGCATCATAAAATTAAACCATTAAAAGTTTATTTTAGTTAATAATACCAAATTTATAATTGTTAAGTTTTACAATAAATGTTTATACTTTATTTAAATTGTTTTTAAAATAAATTAATAGTTATCTTTTTATTTACAATCAACAAAAAAAGAATTGTTTCTATAATCATACGGATGTTTCCTAAATATATATATACTTACCAAAAATACGAACAATTAATAATCATTCAGACAATTTAAAATATCAAACAATCATATATTCAAATTCAGACTTTCTAGCAACTACTTACCAGTAAGATATGATAGTCAGATCCAAACATCTTAAAGAAACAAACCCAGCCTTAGTTTGGAAAATGTTATTGAATACTTGATATGGTGTTTTTCACTTAAATATGAAAAATGTAATCTTGTTGATCTAATCTTATTGTTGGACTGTTAAACTTACCGGATCACATCTTATATTGCTTGGAAGTTGAAGATCATTTATCGTCTTTAAATAAAGTTTGCTTTCGGCCTCCCTATAGATAGGGATGGCAATTGGGGCGGGGAATTTCGGGGATCTTTCTTACAATCCCCATCCCGGTTAGCAGCCTCATACCCCATCCTGTACCCATCCCCATCGGGAAATCGATTTACATCCCCATCCCCATCCCCAATGGGGATCGGGGATCTCCACGGGGATTCGGGGATTTTTCGCCCTTATAAATTGAGCATAAAAATTACACAAACTAAACGAAAATATAAGTAATTGAACCTCATAATGCTTAGAACGGCATTAGTTGTACATAGTTTGATTAATTAAAATGTCATTCAACTTTTTAAAGCATAATAATACTAAAAATATCAAAGTTTTATATAAATAAAATGGATCAGAAATGTGTGTATTCTGAAAAAATATTAGTTGAATAATATTAGTTAGTACTTATTATGTTAAAGTAGTCGGTTTCTTTAAAATATGACATATACATACAACATATATTCAAGTATTAATATTTGTCAATACTTTACTAATGTTATTACATATACATGTACTGTAGTTATAATATACAAATAATTTATATATATTTGCACATTAAAAAGTTCGGGGTCGGGTACGGGGCCGGGGATTTATGTTATCCCCATCCCCGCCCCATCCCTGGTTTCATAATCCGGGGATTCCCCGTCCCCATCCCCGGTCAACTCGGGGATTCCCCAGTCAATTCGGGTTTGGGGATCGGGTCCCCATCAGGTACGGGTTTTATTGCCATCCCTACATATAGATGCAACGCTTGCAAGGCAATTTAGACGATCAAGACAATTCCCGTGAGCGTCTTCATGGAAGTGAATTCTTATGGCTCGTATATGACTGAATTATGAGCTATAATATGAGCGTCTTCATGGATGTGTAGCGTGTGGAGCCACAGCGCTTGTAAGTTATGAGCTATAATATAAAAGTGACTATAATAGGCGTTAAAATCAATTTTGACCATGTCGATTTAACATTTAGGGTCGACAGCAATCAAATGAATCCAAGCAAACAAATGGTTTGTAGAACGATTATCAGTACTTTAAAACTTGCACTGCGACTACTAGACATACCCCTTAGATTCACTTGATTTGGCCCATCACAATTTCTTTAACAAAGTCATCAAGATCTTTGTAGCGTCCACCTTCAGCAACACTTTCTTGGCATACTTTCTGAAGTTTCTTCGCTCTCGCCATCATCTCAATCCTATCGACACTTTTTGAATCCATGAACACTCTAACAACCTCAGCGATCTTGTCTCTCTTAGAAACCTGAACCTCTTTCCTCATGTTATTTCCGATCTTCCAATCTTCAATGATTTCTTTACTGTTAAGTGGTTGGTCAAGAAGTATAGGGAAAGTCAACATCGGTATACCTGTAAACAAGCTCTCTTTAACAGAGTTCCATCCACAATGCGTCAAAAACCCTCCTATAGAAGAATGCGACAAAACCCTTAGTTGGTCACACCATTCAACCACCATCCCCTCTTCGCCACACATTTCTTTAAGATGTGAGGTTTCGCCTCTAGCCACCCACAAAAAGTTAACACCACTTTGTGTTAAACTGGCTGCAATTTCATCCATTTCATCACTTGATACTGATAAGTAACTACCCAATGAAACATACAAGACAGTTCTTGGAGGTTTGGAGTCTAACCAGGTTAAGTAAGCTGGTTCATGTAATGAGGGGTTTGGTTTGTTTTGGGAGTAGGGTATATTTGGTCCAGACGTGTAAACGGGTATTTGTAATCTGACCCTGAGGGCATCAATAACTTTCGGTTCTAACTCATAGACAGTAGAGATTAGTACATAATTGGCTTTGTTGATTATGTCAAAAAGATTGCTTACCAAGCTCTTAAATATCTGACCAATTCCGCCGTGGAATAACATTGGAATGTCTGCTATTGTCAATGAAGATATACCAGGAATATAATCTATGGATTCCTTTCCTCTTTCTGTTAAGCCAAATAGAATTTCATGAAATTAACCAATATGGATTTGAAATTCATATATGTACAACCAAATGATATTTGCCTAGCAGCCACAAATGTGTCTCACCAAGTATACTAAACTGTTTTAATAAAAATTAAGACCAAATACTACATATAAAATATAGGGAAAATGTCACAGTAACCAAGTTTCAAGGTGTTTTAAAATTAACAAGTCCCTCAACTTTATACTATCCAGCAAAAACCGCATTTTGATTCATATGAAAAAATAATAAAATATGACAAATTCTTTAACTAAAATCATGGTAATAATTTTTTTATAGTGATCAGTAGTTGTGAAATATATGAATCTTTGCTAGCTGAGATTCATATGAAAAAAATGATAGAAGACATTAAGAAGACATTAGAACTTTTGTGGACGGATACTTTTTGTTTTCGTATGGCCAAATTTTGTAAATAAAAAGATGACTTAAATTATTTTAGTTCTTTGTATTTATATGTTTTGTCTTCAACTCTCGATCTAAAATCTACATACATTTTTTTTTCTTCAGAAAGGCAAACTAATACTTACACTATTCCACACGTTTCACCAAAGCAGTACTTAAAACCCACAACCACTTGATTAACGAGTATGTCACACCACACGAATACCGCTAAGTTACAAGCCATTTGGTTTTCATATATTAAACCTATAAATTCCAAATAACTTACTTAAATTTTACTCGTATATCCTTGCTCTAACCAATTTTGAAAATGATTAATATGCCACCAGTTGTTATAACAAACCTTTGGCCTATCGGACTTCAAGGAGTTATTGCCCTTACCGAAGTCAATGTGGGTACAAAATGTCCAGCTTAAAAACCATTTGGCTGATAATAGAGAAAGAGTAGGGAATCGAGAAATAAGAAAACAAACCTAATACATCAGCATAAAGCTGATTATTCGACTCAAGCAGATCAACATGATGCATTACAGAAAACATTTCACCCGACATAGGAAAATACGCTGCAACAGGAATATCCCTCTTGTTCGCAACCTCAAACGGCCACATCATTGTCGCATCAGCAATAATAAGTGCCACCTTTGTCTCCATCTTATCAAGCACATCCTCAAAAGGACCTACCATTTTATTCTTAACAGCAGTTAAGAACGATATCATGTCCGAACCACGAATGTGCTCCGAAGGAAGGACGTTAGGTATGGTAACAAACTGGACGTTAGATTGAACCGCGTTTTGGCTAAGAAGCCCGAGCCATTCTTCGGTTACGACGACTGTGAAGACTGTGGTGATGTGATTGTGTTGGTTTAGTTTTGAAGAGAGTAAGTGACACAAGTTGAGTAAAGGGTTTATGTGGCCTCTTCCGGGATACGGGACAACTACTACTTGATTCGTAGTCATTTTTCAGGGTTTGGTGATCTGAAATTGTTGCCGGAGTTGGGGATCGTGAGATTCTAAAGGTAAGTTTACTTTATTGGAGAAAGAAATATTTTGGAATGTGTGAATACGTACATTCTTCACATCATTATTGCTATGTCAGTGTCATATTGGTTAGTAGCTTAAAAACCCGTAAATTTACGAAGAGTTTTAAAGAAATTTTTTAGTAAAAAGTTATCTGTGTGAATAAAGGAAGAAAAAACAAACTAACTTAATCAAGTTTACTAGTAGATTGAAGATAATAAGTATTTTTTTAAGTGAATTATTCAGATTATAAAATTGAGTTTGTAACAATTAAAATAATAAACGTTCATGCATTGTCGTCTCCAATTTTAATGGTTTTGAAGAGCAAATGTATTCAGTGAGCTCTCGTCAAGTTAATAGCCAATGTCCATTCCGTGAACACCTAATAGTTTTTTAAAAAACAAAAAGTACAAGTAAAAGTAGGTTGTGATTGCTAATATATTTCTATTTAAAATATGTATAAAACATGTCATATGTATATTGTACATAACTCTTGAACCTTTATCATAGACCTTGAAGTACTTCTTTTTAGACGACATTTGTAGTAGTTTTAGAGATATTACCATCCTCGCCACAAACGACAACCTTCAAACCTCTTTTGCTTTTGAATCTTGAGGAGATACGTGGAATCACAGGGTTTTTTAAAGAGATATTTTTGTTTGAAAGTTTATGTGTGTGAATAAAGTAAGATCAACAACGAACGTAAACATGTTCCATTAATATTTAAAAGAATAAATAAGTAATAAGTGAATTATTCGATAAACAATTGAGTTTATAACAATTGGAATTTAAACGACCATAGCTTTATTCGTCTCAAATTTAAGGGTCTTAATGGAAAATGAAGTCGGTGAGCGCTAATCAAGTTAATAGCCAATGTTCGTTCCATGAACACCTAATAGTCCACATAAAATGTAAGTAAAAGTATGTTGTGATTAATAATATATTAAAATTTAAAATATCGTATAAAACATATATGTCATGTGTATATTTTGCATATCTCTTGAACCTTGACGATAGACCTTGAAGTACTTCTTTGTAGACAACATTTGTTGTAATTTTTGTGTATTCCAATTCCTCACACAATCGACAACTGTATCACCCCAGTCGGGGCTGGACGGAATTACGTGTACGTGGAGTGTCGTAATCATCATCGAAAAAACCCCAACTTCATCTCCTAAAATTCTAGTGGGATTTAACGTTTAGTTAAGTGAAATCTCTTGGTCGAGCTTCTGTACTCGTTTGTGTTGTGCTTACTTTTTGCATTTCTGCTAGTTGCTCTGCAAACATCAAGGTGAGTTCATAGCCCACCACATTTTATTGTTTTGTATAAATGAGTTTATTATATTTGTGGGGTGGAGATACATGCTCGTTTTAACAAAACTCGTTTACGCTACCAAATTTCAAAACTCGTTTACACCTAATTACAAAACTTGGTTACTTGATTGATTATCAACACTCTTTTCTCATTTTGGATTAAGTACTTAAATTGTTTATGATTAAAATGGTTATTTCTTCATTGGTACACAAGTGTTTTCATTTACCATCTCCGTTTGAATGTTGCACTAAGTTTGCTTAACAAACAAGATACTACGGCCCGAATTATCATGAACTGTTATTTTATCGTACAGGATGAACGGCGTTGAAGGAGCTGCGATGGTGAATAAATAGATCTATTGGGGATAAATTATCACCTTTTCGGGTACGCATTGAACATTCTTGTTTCTGTTGTCGTTTGAACTCACGGATATATTGTCATGTCGATTGTACACTATGGTGGTCTTTGGTTTGGGACACCGGTTTAGGGCAGGAATACTATGCAACAGGAAGAAGCATGCCCTGTTGACTAATTAGCTTCAGTGTCATGAGCTTAGCGCAACAGTATACACTTTTCATGCGATATTGTATCAGTCTTCATAATAGTCGCATTGTGCTTGTTTCGTGAAGGTTATTTCTCATATTATTGTAACGTGCGTACTAGTAAACTTGTGGTTCCACACTACTTGGTTAGAACGTTTCTGATTATTAAATTTTTTTGTAATACATGGAGTGAAGCTGTATTCACTAAACGTTTTTGGTCCTCATAAATGTTTTACTTAAACCTATGAATTCACTCAACTTTATGTTGACCGTTTTTAGCATGTTTTTCTCAGGTGATTAGCTTCTAGTCATTCTTGATGTGCTATGTTGGAGTCTACGTGCTAATATGTTTACTATTTCTATTACTTTTTCAAAATATCATTATCATTGTCTTTTGGAAAACCAAATTTATGCTTCGGTAAACATTTTTGACTTATGCTTCGCAAATGTTTAATTTCTTTTTAAATCAATGTTTAACAACCTTATTTATTTTTAAAAAAATGCAACTGAGTTATGATTTCCCATAAACGTCATTATTGTCGTTCTCTTGTGTCTTTGTGTTCGGATTTTGATGATCAGTCACGCCCGTCGGGATCACGTATTCCGGACCTAGGCCCGTCTGGGGGTGTGACAGATTGGTATATTAGAGCCATGGTTATTAGAGAACCAGGATAGATATCTCAGGTAGCTTTTCTCGGTCGTGGACTATACCAGTATGGATCTCTTTCGCTGCTTTATGTGTGCCTTATCGTGTTCTTGCTATGAGCTTACGCTTATCTTTTCTCTGGTTATCTTTCTCTGAGTTATATTTTCTCTGAGTTATTCTTTTCTTTGCGGTTATCTCTTCTCCGCGCTAGTTTACGTTCGCTTACGTTTTATTCCTTCTATTTACTTATATGGAAGTTGTCTTTTTAAATATTAAAACCTTTATAGACATTGTGGATGACACAATTGGTCTTTAAAAATATGTCTAAGGACATTTTGTGGGCGATGCAATGGTCTCGAAACCTTATTATTCATAACCTTATACAAATATCGTATTAAGCGAAACCCGAACCCAGGTTTATGCTTTTATGGAATTATGGATGAATTAAGTTTCACAAGTCTTGTATGGGCGGCGATTGTAACTGGAGGTGTAATTATGAGTAATTGCTATGTAACTTCGTTCATGAAAGATCTTAATATTATTCTTTAACTGTTATATCATCATCAAGTCTATTTCTGAGCTCTCTATGTCGATCTTCCCTAATTGTTTATCCCCGTCTCCGAAGACGAGTTTTAAACACTCGTCCCATACTCATTAGAGTGCCTGCATCGTATTTTCATCCACCACCTTGAATATTTTATGGGTACGCGTATTGCATCAGAAATTATTGAGTAGGCTACTTTATAACCTCTTTATCTGAAAGGATTTGGGATGTCTCTTGATTTAAATAAATAAATTGTATAAATTAGTCTATACTTATTTATTTATTCGAATTATTTCATTTCCTTTACCTCGTCTTCGTTTGGAAGTATATCGTACGGATCAAAGATCAAGGAATGGGTTCCCGAGGATTGAGTGTTAATGTAACCAAAGAATTGTAATGTTATCGATGCTAATATTGTTTAAGAGGAAAGTATTATACATGGCTCGCGGTCTAAATAGATTAGGTCGTTCCGTTTGGAAACGTAAGGTACGTTAAGGAATGCCAAACAAACAAAAATAAGACAAAATGCCATGAGAGCTTACATTGCTAAACCAAATTACAAGGACGGATATGTAGCAAAATTTCCCTTCTACAACAAACGTAAGTTGCACCACACTGGACCATGCACTGTGAAGTGCAATAATAAAAGATTGTGGCATGTGGTAGGAATTATAGGCTCACGTTTCGATATTCAACTTTTGAGGGCCATTGTGGAAACATTAGAATTATGAACGTGTGTGTGAACCGTATTTAGGAGGTTAAAACTTGTTGGAGCTCTAACACCGTCAAAGATAACGTTGATGTTTAAGGAAAGATTTTTCCCTATTTAGTGAACCAAATGTAGACTCAGGCTGATATCTTAAGAGTGTGTGCTACTAGTATTACTTAGTGAAATTGCGGAATTTTTTTTGTTATTGTGTGGATTTTTTCTAATTCATTTTTCAATTTGTGTATGACGATTTTGTCAGTTACACTTTAATTCTTCTAGTAATTTTAAGTACAGCTACTCCTATTAATTCTTTACAACCCTTTTTACTATTTTGTAAAACTGTCGTATTGTTATTAACTAAACTGGATGGTATCCTATGAACTATTTTAGTGTCGTCTTATAAACATAGTTGTTGTCACGTTATGAACTATTTTACACCAGTTTACAAACCGTTTGCTGATAACTTTTTGTTTATTTTAACACCTTATAAACTATTTTGATATCATTCCATAAACTGTTTTGTCAACATTTTTAAATTTTCCTACAATTACTTCATAACTTATCTGACTATAAATTAATAAACTAACTCATTTTTATTTTATAACCTATTTTACGGTTAATTATAAACTCTTTTACTACCCTATTATAAATTATTTTGCAATTATCTTACAAACTAATTCCGTGTCACCTCACAAATTATTCCGTTGTCATTTATAAACTATTTCGCTGTCAATTTTTTTTGAAATATGTCGTCAACATCTTATGAACTACTTCGTGTCTTTTATAAATCATTACGTTGCTACTTTATAAATTGTTGGGTTGTCAACTAGTAAACCATTTGTTACCATTACGTTATAAACCGTCACGTAACTTTCTCGTAAACTATTTTTGTTATCGCCTCATAAAACATTTCCCGTTATCTTACAAAATATCTTGCGTCACCTTGTTTTCATTACCACAAACTATTTTGCTACCTCATAAACTATATCATTTATACCGTATAAGATTTTTATAATATTAATTTGACGAAATGAGCATTCATGTTACGTCTCTTAAATTATACTATAGCTTGATCTCATATGTATCATAGTCAGAAGGGATCACATTGCTATGCTGGGAGTAGTCACTATAAATTTTTGTCAAATTACCTTTACTCATTCATTTCTATTCTTCTTTCTTTTCCCTAATTGTTAACGAGTTTATTATTGTGTTACACATCTATCTGATGTATGCCAGCGGAATGTGATATTCAAGGCGTTACATTATTGGGTCAAATAGCTCAAGATCAGAGAAGGACTTACTAAACGTGTTCAGTTTGAAAAAAGATAACATTGGATTACCACAATACTTGTTTATTACATAAGCTCATGGCTTCAAATGGTTCCAACATAATATATAAAGTATTGCGGGTTTACTTAACAATTGTCCCCAAATGTAATATAAGACCCCTAAATATTAATGTGTTGACTCTATCAATTATTGACTCCCAATGTATCTCGCACCTCGTGCCTTTATTGACATGAAATACATGCTTGAAATATTTAAAAAATATAAAATAACCAACACAAATAGAAAACTTAACGATCAACATAAAGGTTGGTGATAGTCTACGGTTTGTGTATATCAATTGTAGGACCGCAAGATTTTCAAGTGTATGATTAAGCAACAAATGCAAACATCATAAAAAGCTAATTACGTTTCCTAAGCAATGAAACGAGGCTCGTTCGTTATGAAATGCAATTATAAAGTGCCAACTGGTGTCTGTGAATGATGTTGCTAAACATGCAACATCACTAATTTCGACATGGTATGCGTTGGTTCCCAGTGGAGTAGTACACTTCCGAACGGGGAGTGTCAACCATAATAGATTCTTTTCATAAACATTCGCGCAGCACATGTAATTCCAACCAAATCTGATGGATTTAAAGTTACTTTGATCATGGGTCTATAGGGGTTATGGTAACTTAGGCAAACACGTAATCATGGCATAAAATGTACACTTGCGTCCAGTTTGTAAAACAAAGCATGTTATCACCCCAAGGATGTAAATCATTTAAATAATTGTAAAGCATGGGGCTATGAACTCACCTTAGCCGGTAGTTCCTTGAATGATAAACAAAGTATCAATGTAAGCAGTGAATCCACACCGTGTAAAGTTCCTAAGTCAGTTACGGTAAGTCTTAGTTTACACATGTAAAATACAAGACTAATTGTATTAAACTACTTCCCATTGTTAAGTTTATATATATATTACGTTACACTTGTGTTGAGTGTACTCACAAGATCATTGTATTTATAGTTTCGATGGTTCTCGAGAAACGATGTGAAATTTTTAAATATATATTTACTTTAATTTTTAATTTGTTAATTTAATTCGTTCGGCGTCCGAAATTATCTAATCGTTTCGAACCGACGTTATAAATGTTTTATTATTTCACCCTGGGTCTAAACCTTCCTTAAGTTTCTCGTTGTTCATTTTTTTCAGTACATGGTTTTAAACTATTCACATTTACTATTTTATAACTTCTTTGTTTAGGAAATGACACAATAGTCCTTTAACTTTTGGGATTTTTATCATCCTTAGGTCTTATGGTTTTTAATTTAGTCTCTAAGGTTTCAGGATACACAGAAATGGTCCCTGGAGTTAATGCAAATTCGAAAATGGCAATTCGAATCCTTTAAGTTTCGAATTCGTCACCTTTAGTCCCTTGACTTTGTAAAAATTGTATTTTTAACCCGATTAAATCCTGGCACAAGTGACATTTGGACTTATTTAGTCAGGAATAACAACTCTATCATTTGGCTTATAAATAAAGCCATTCGAGCTCTTATTTCGGCTTAAAGGGGCTTATTTGGGCCGTTAAGGTTCCGTTTAGGTTTCTTAAAAGATCTAAATATCACTTATTAAGCGTATGTAGTGCTTGTTAAGCTTACAATAAGCTCGGGGGGGGGGGGAGCTTATTTGAAGCTTATTTCGAGCTTTATTGGGGCTTAATGGGGCCAATAGCTCAAACGAATAGCACTCCTTAGGGTTTCTTAAGCATTTTGGCTTATTTCTACTTCGTAATTAAGCCCGTACTTTTTGTTTTATTTTGACTGCTTGATTTAAAATAAGTAATAAGCTTATTTGATATTTGGGCGGTTTGGGTCGGGTGGGCCCGATCCGATAAGGGTATTTAGAGTTCTAGACTTTTCCTAGTGCTTTTCCAACTTGTAATTAAGCCGAATTAACTGTTTCCCTTTTCAGCTTATTCTAAATAAGCCATTAAGCTAATAAGCACTCAAATGGGCCGGTCTTGGGCCGGTTGAGGCCCGATAAGGGTTCAAAGGCATTTCGTTGGGTCCATTGAGGTCCATTAAGTATATTTAAGTCTAATAAGCTTATTAAGCCCCCACAAGATCACCAATAAGCTACTCGAGCTTATTGTGAGCTTATTTGCTCATTTAGGGCTCGTTAATGGGCTAGGAGGCCCATTAAGGGTGCGTTTGGGTTTCTAATGAAGTAAAGGCCCCCTATGGACACTCCCCTTATGATTTAAGCCCGAGTGACTTATTAATAAGCTGCGGCTTATTAATAAGCTCTTGTTGGGCCTTGTTGGGCTCGATAGAGGCCCGTTAGGGGTTAGTTTGGCTCAACGACTTGCTAAAGGGTCCATTTAGGCTCTTAGTTTTATTTTGAACTTGATAAGCCGCGTATAAGCACATGAATAAGCCGTTTAGGCTTATTGTAGCTTATGAGCTTGCATCGGGCTTGTGCTGGGCTCGCGGTGGGCTTGTGTAACTGGCTACGGGTCCTTTGAGGCCCGTTACCACCCTTAGCCATTTACATGGTTATTCGAAGAGCCCTAGCGATAATATGCCGAGTATTTGACTTATGTACACGTCGGGTTTCACATGCAAGTGTCTTTTAGGGTCGCGTACACATTCCTAAGTCGTCCTAGCTTGTTTACAATAAAAGTTTACGTGTAAGTTAATGTATATGGCACCTCCAAGGTTGCATTGTGACAAGGAAGGGTGCCGTTGAACCCATGGCATGGGTCGAACCATGCATGTTTCAGTTTAACCTTGAGTCCTAACTCGAAAATAAGCGAAACTAGCATTTAATAATAAAGAATTATCGCAGGTATGAATGACAACTTTCGAGAACATAAAATGACTTACTTAGGCCTAGTGTCTTTTTCCGTGATTTGTGAAGCAAAGCCCGTGTCGTTTGCATCATCAACGGTGTAATCCCAAGTCCAAGGGACTGTAAAGTTCTCTTAGTATTCCTCTTGACTTCCTTATATGTGAACTCAAAGGCTCCCTTAAATCCTTAGTGCCCAAGTTAGGTCGTGTAGAGCTCGTTTACTTGTAACCCGAATATATAGAGAGGAAAGAAAAGTTCTTAGCTTTGAGAGAGAATGTTAAGAGTTTGGAAAATGTATTATGTGAGTTAAGGAGTGATATTTATAGGCAAGTGAGCTTAGTCACATCTCTTAGTCCACACAAAACCAAACCGTGCCCTTAGGGAGTGGTTTTCGGGTATTCTTAGTTAGCCACACATGGTATTTAGCTAAACCACTAGAGTACAAGTATTAATTAGCTAGGAGATGTACAAGATTATGTTTAGCTAGGAAATCTTATGGGTTTGTGACCTTGTCTTGATTGTTCGCGGCACAAAGAGACCCAAAGCAAGGAAATGGGTTATTATCCAATGTGCCAAAGATTATTAGGGAACCATTAGGACAAGAATTAATTACCTAGCATATGTACATGTACTTAAAGATCAAAAATAGAGATTTGCTAGTTAGTAAATCCACATGGGACGATTTGTTGCAAGTTTACTTGCCCAATTTCGGGTTCCAAGTGATATAAACACAAGACTTGATTAAGTTTTGTGTTTAGGCTTTCAAAGTGGGTATTGGTTTGAGTCTAGGTATGTCTAGGTATTTCCGGGGTGCGTCCAAATGTATTTTATCGCGAAACGTAACCCTTTTACGTGACCAATAAAAATAAAATACTCAAAGTACAATAATTATTCTTAAAATAATTATTCCTTACTTGTTTGATGTAAACCTTAATTTATTTGGTGACCGTTTACATTTATTGGTTATTTCTAGTCTACGCGGTTTAGCTTAAAAGTAAATATTAAAAGTAAACGCGTATCGGACTAAAATAAATAGTGATCATTAATATAGTCGTACAATGACACGAAAATGAGAAATGTTACAGTGCATCACTTGGAACTCGTAATGACCGTATCGAGTCTGAAATGCAGTGATCGGAATATCTTCCTCTCGAATACGAAGCTGATGATACCCAGATCGTAGATCAATTTTGGAGTACACACTTGAACCTTAGAGTTGGTCGAATAAGTCATCAATCCTTGGGAGAGGATAACGGTTCTTAATTATTAGCTTGTTGAGTTCGCGGTAATCTATACACATACGGAATGTTCCATCTTTCTTTTTCACGAATAATACCGGAGCTCCCTAGGGTAAAGAGCTTGGGCGTATGAAACCTTTCTCCGGCAACACTTGTAGTTGTTTCGAAAACTGCTTCATTTCTGATGGGGCTAAATGATACGGTGCTCGGGAAACAGGTGTGGCTTCAGGCACCAGATCAATTTTGAATTCCACTTGACGATGGGGTGGAAGCCCTAGCAAGTCATTAGGAAAAACTTCAGGAAAGTCACGAATTATCGATACATCTTCCAGATGTCTCTCTGTTGGTTCTTTCCCCATTACTTAGGCCAAGAATAACTGACATCCCCTTTCTATGTATTTCCTTGCCTTAATACAGGATTTCACCCTTAATCATGATGCGCCTCTATCACCCTTAACTACTAGTGTCTTATTTTTATAGGGTATGTGTACTTCCTTCTTACCACATACAATAACCGCATCACACTTTACTAACCAATCCATTCTGACTATCACATCAAATGAACCAAGTTCGATTGGCATTAGGTCAATCTTGAATAGATGGTGAACTAAGTTCAGAACACAACCTCTTAAAACGGTATTCGCACTAGCAATTTTTCCGTTAGCGAGTTCGACCTCATAACTGGTATTTAGTTTCACTGGCTTAATATCTATCAAATGGCTAAAGCTAATGTTCACAAAACTCATATCAGAACCTGAATCAAACAGTACGCTAGCATAACGATTGTTAACCAGGAACATACCGGTGACAACATTTGGTCCTTGAGCTTTGTTGGCATCTTTGATCGTATAGGCACGACCCGTAGCATTCCATTCCTTCTGGTTGTTTCATTTTAGGCATTGGTCTCGGAAGTGATTCCTGTTTCCACATTCAAAACAAGCTCGAATTGATTGAGTGTGTGCACCGGCTGCCACTCCTTTTCCCCTACAGTCACTGTCTTTATGTCCGATTTTTCCACACTTATTACATTTTGCCGGGCAGTTTCTGAAGTGATGGACTCTACAACGATTACACTTTGGGGTTGGTTCTCCTTGATCAATCTCATTATTCCGAGCATCGATCATGGCTCTCGCATTGCCCTGCCTTTGGTAATTTGGTTGATTTTGACAGTTGTTGTCTCGCCAGTTGCCTCGATTGTTATTCCTTTGATTGCGTTGATTGTTCCGATTGCTACCACAATTACCTTCAGGTTGAAAACTTTACCACTTTTGCTTCTTCGCCTCGACCTCTCTATCCATCTTAGACTTGCGTTTCTGTTCCATTAGTTTGTGATCCATCCTAATAGTTATGCTCAAAGTAGTAGGGGAGGATGAAGTCACGTCCCCTTGGATATTATCAGATAACCCTCGTATGTATGCCTCCACTTTCTTTTTCTCTGTGGGAACCATTTCAGGGCATAACAAGATTAGTTCATTAAAACGAGTGGTGTAAGCGGTGATATTGTAATCCTTAACCTTCAGGTTCCATAACTCGTGCTCCATTCTTTAGATTTCTTTAGGAGGACATAATTCCTCTGTCATCATGTCCTTCATTTCTGTCCAAGACTTACTATTGGCAACTGCACGTCCCATAGAGGCAACTTGATTGTTCCACCAGGTTAGGGCCGAGTCTTAGAGGGTTGCAGCGGCAAATATGACTTTATTTCCCTCGGTACATTTACTAATATCGAAAACACTGTCAGATTTTTCAATCCATCGACTTAAACCCACGGCTCCTTCATTACCATGGAAACTAGTAGGGTTGCATTTCAGGAATCTTGCGAAGGTGTATTCTCGGGTAGCAGTTCCTACGGTTAGACT
>BQNB010089796.1:0-10053 GCA_026074375.1 Tanacetum coccineum
ATATATATATATATAGTATCATGTATTTAATATTACGATGTACTTTATCGAGTCAAACGTTACAATCACAATACGATCACTAATGTACTTTATTTTTAGAAAACATTTAACAAAAGAATTTATTAAACACTTATGCATTATTCGTATTTCTCTATCATTCTGATTATAAATCAAAACCTATATTCCTTTGGTCGTGTTCGTGAACCGTCGTTCGTTAACGTGTGATTATTCTTCTAGTTTATCACTAGTTCACTTCACCAACTAAAGGTGAGTTCATAGCCCCACTTTTTCTCATGTTGAATAAATCTTTTACAACTTTAGGGTGAGAAACATCGCTTGTTTTTCTCAAACCAAACACAAGTACTTTACTTGATATTTTCCTTTGTTTACGTGTTGCCTAAGTAGCGTTAGACCACTATTTTCCGGTAATATCATGAACCGTTAATTACCTTTAACCGACTACTGGTTAAGTAAGCGTGATTGAGTAAATAGATCTATTGGGACTAATAATCCCCATCCAGGTTTATTAATTCTTACTGGTTGGGTACGTCTGATGTATTTTATGTCGAAACTAGTTTGGATGGTCTTTGGTTGGACACCTGCCAGGTCAATTTAAATGGCAATATACATGCTACCTTCCACTATTAGCTTTGGTGTCATGAGCTTAGCGCAACATAA
This sequence comes from Tanacetum coccineum, assembly GCA_026074375.1. Taxonomy (NCBI): domain Eukaryota; kingdom Viridiplantae; phylum Streptophyta; class Magnoliopsida; order Asterales; family Asteraceae; genus Tanacetum; species Tanacetum coccineum. The sequence continues at coordinate 679 of BQNB010089796.1, forward strand.
ATACCTTTCTTTATGTGAAGTTGTATCTGTTATAACTGTCACTTACGTGTTGAGATCTTATGGTCCACTATAACAACGTTTGAATTAAACCTATGGATTCACCAACTTTATGTTGACGTTTTAAGCATGTTTTTCTTAGGTGCTTAGCTCGGATTATCAAGGTGTGCTATTTGAAGTCTATGTGCAATGTGACTTCGACGGAATTTCAATACTATTTCATCTCATACTCGTTGTCTTTTGTCAAAACTTTATTATGGCTTCCACTACATTTACATTGCTTTCGCTATGTTTTAAATTACTTTGAAATGGTTGTAAGACTTAATTACCTTTAAATTTATACAACGAGTTATGACTTTTCTAAAATGTACCCCTTTAGAGGTTGTTTTCAATGCTTTGTACCTGTGATATGTATGACGTCACGCCCTCGGACACATATTCTGTCCAGGCCACGTTTGGGGGTATGACAGATTGGTATTCAGAGCCAAGGTTATAGAGAACCAGGTAGAATGTCTAGGTCTGGTCTATAACCAGTATGTGATTCCTACGCGAATTAATTGTGCCCTTACGTGATCACATCTTGCCTTACGTAAATAATAATTAAAATGTTATTATTTTAAATAACCGATAATTTTATATCGCTCTATATAATTTTGCATAATGTATTTTACCTTGTATTATATCTATTTAGTTTTCCCCTGCATATGCATAGTTGATATAAAGATATTTATATGAATGGTTGCTTGTGCAGGTCATGGCTTTTTCTGTTATCTCAATTTTTGTCGGACTCATCAGAGGAGAGCGTAGGGACATCCCCTGCTCAAGTTATCTTGTTTGGCATGATTCCCACTACCATTCCATCCACTGCACCTACTATTGATTTACTCGCCATTCATGATGACACCCCACCGATACCCAATGATACACCTACTATTTCGCCCATTGTACCTACTATACCACTTATTGCTCCCAATGTACAGTACACTTCCCTATTTATTTTCACTGACTCATCTGACAATGATACTCCTGAGAGACCACCATCGCAGGACCCATATGAGGTCACTGTTGCTCGGTGGAGGAGCCGAGTAGTAGTACACTCATCACCACCATCACTACCTATTCATCAGATTTTACCTGCACCACCTAGTTTACCTCACCGACTGGCTATCCTTGTTTTGCCCAAACATCTGATTCCTGTTGGTCGACCTTATCGTACCCAGCCCAATAGGGTACTTAATATGTTGACTACCAAGAAGAGTGTTAGATCATTACCTACTCATCGACTTGCTTTAAGATATTCAGCAGATTACTCTTCATCGGATGATTTCACCTCAAATGACTCATCATAAGATTCTCCGTTAGATTCTTCTTCAGAGACTTCATCAAATTCTCACTCAGACACTTCATTTGATTCTTCTTCGAGACATTCTTCATCAGGTTATGCTATACCAGATTCTCCCTGTGGTTCACCGACTACTACTTATGCGAGACCATCTCCAATGCTCGCTGACCTATTTCCGCATCATAAGAGGATTAGGGATTCCGATTCCATGACTGATTTGGAGGTTATTTCAGAGGAGGGTTATGTGCCATATGTACCTAGAGAGATTAGGTTAGAAGTTGATGTTGAGGATAGTTACGAGCCTTACACCGAGCCTGATGTTGATTTCGATATCCATGTTGATATCAATGATTGTGTTGCGTTTGCTGATGATATTGTAGCTAGAGGGACGGATGTTAGAGTTGAGATGGAGACTGCGGTCGGGGAGGAGGCCGAGTCTAGTGCAAGAGGCATGATTGAGATTGGGATTGATCGAGTTACTCATCCTGTTGTTTCGGATGACATAGCTGAGCTTGTTAGAGAGGATTTTCCTGATTTAGTTAGTGCTGATGGATCTTTAGAGGTTATGCAGAGAGGTTTGGACGTGGTCATGCAGGAGCTATATGATCACATGTAGAGATACCGGTTCATAAGGTTAGAGTTATTGAGAGTGTCCAGAGAGACCAGAAACATAGAATTATGGCGACTAGCTAGCAGAGCGCTGCTATATCAGAGAGGATTGGTACATTGGAGTTGGATAACATGAGACTCAGAGGCATGTTAGATGTTGAGAGGCAAAGAGTTGACCGTCTTCGGCGTGGCATGTAGTATGTTTAGAGAGATTTGAGGCAGATCCGCCGATTCTAATTTTATGATCATGTGAGGATTAGGAGACTTAAGACTTATGCTTGGAGGCATTTGGGATATCGCTTCTAGATTTTTTTCACCATTATTCGTGGAGCGATTAGTAGTTTTCGAGTAGTAGCAGCGTTAGCGATCTGTAGAATCCTACCTTAGAAAATCATGATGTAATCGGCTATATTCGATGTTATGAAATCTATCTTCCTATTATCTATGTTATAATGTTATTTATCTAATACCATTTTTCCTAATCGTTTATGTAATTTTCTATTATTTATTTGATCATGGCCTCGTCGTGCATTTACATTAACCTCGAATTCTCATATTGAAGGATTAAATTATTCCATCCAACGTTTAAGGTGATTTAATCTAACCCAAGATCTCACCGTGATTATTATTTTTGGTGATGTAGAAAAATGTCGACTGCTACACATACCGAGATGACCCAAGATGCGATCAACGAGCTGATTGCTAAGCACGTAAAAGAAGCTCTGAAAGCGTATGACGCTACTAAGAACCCTAGAACTGAAGCAGAAATTGAGAATGAGCAACAAGATGACAATGTTGAGGAAAATGCTAATAATGAGAATGGAAATGGAAACCCCAATGTAAACAATAGAGGTGTTGTACCCGTTGCTCGATAGTGTACCTACCAAGACTTTGTGAAGTGTCAGTCGCTAAACTTCAAAGTAACGGAAGGAGTTGTTGGTTTGAGAAAATGGAAATAGTGTTTCATATCAGTAATTGCCCGCCGAGGTATCAAGTTAAGTATGCATCATGCACCTTGTTAGATGGTGCATTGACATGGTGGAATTTACACAAAAGGATAGTTGGAGTTGATGCTGCTTATTTCATGACGTAGAAGGCGATCATGAAGCTAATGACTGAGGTTTATTGCCCTAGGAATGAGATCCAGAAAATGAAGATGAAATTATGGAACTTGACAGTAAAAGGTAATGACCTGACAACTTACAACCAGAGGTTCTAAGAGTTGACTCTGTTGTGCACTAAGATGGTCTCGGAAGAGGAGGATCAGGTTGAGAAGTACATTGGAGGTCTTCTAGATAACATTCAAATAAATGTAATTGCTGCTGAACCTACAAGACTCCAGGATGCAATCCATATTGCTAACAATATAATGGACCAGAAGTACATCCAGAAGGGTTGCCAAGTTTACCTAGCACAAGTTACGGCAAAGAAGACTGATGACGAGCCAGAAGAGAAACGACTCAAGGAAGTGCCAATCGTACAGGACTTTCTGGATGTCTTTCTAGAAGACTTGCCTGGATTACCACCTACTCGACAAGTCGAATTTCTAATAGACTTAGTCCCTGGTGCTGCCCCTGTAGCACGATCCTCGTACCGTTTAGCACCGTCAAAGATGCCAGAGTTATCCACTCAGTTGTAGGAACTTTCTAACAAGGGATTTATAAGACCCAGTTCCTCACCCTAGGGAGCTCTGATTTTGTTCGTCAAAAAGAAAGATGGATCTTTTCGGATATCTATCGACTACCATGAACTAAACAAACTTATTGTAAAGAACCGATACCCACTTCCGAGAATCAAAGACTTGTTTGATCAGCTGCAAGGGTCAAAAGTCTACTCTAAGATCGACTTGAGGTCTGGTTATCACCAACCCAGAGTTCCTGAATAGGATATTCCAAAGACAACATTTATGATATGATTTGGTCACTACGAGTTCCAAGTAATGCCATTTGGACTAACCAACGCACCAGCGGTATTCATGGCTCTGATGAATTGGGTGTGCAAACCGTATTTCGATAAGTCCGTGATTGTTTTCATTGATGATATTTTGATCTACTCCAAGAATAAGAAGGAGCATAAAGGATACCTTAAGTTGATATTGAGGTTGCTTAAGGAGGAGAAATTGTTCGCCAAGTTTTCAAAGTGTGAATCTTGGTTATCGAAAGTGAAATTTCTCGGTCACGTGATTGATAGTGAAGGCATTCACATTGATCCTTCTAAGACTGAGTCAGTCAAGGATTGGGGGTCACCTAAGACTCCAACTAAAATTCGTCAATTCTTAGGTCTTACCGGTTACTACCGATGATTTATCTAAGGTTTCTCAAAGATCGCTAAACCTATGACGAAATTGACTCAGAAGAGCGTAAAGTTTGATTGGGGAGAGAAAGCAAAAGCTGTATTTCAGCTGTTGAAATAGAAATTGTGTAGTGCGCCAATTTTGGCCTTACCAAAAGGAAGTGAGTACTTTGTGGTCTACTGTGATGCTTCACATAAAGGGTTGGGCATAGTATTGATGCAAAAGGAGAAGGTCATAGCCTACGCATCTCGCCAACTCAAGGTTCATCAGAAGAACTATACCACACACGACTTAGAGCTTAGAGTGGTAGTGTTTGCGCTGAAGATGTGGAGGCACTATCTGTATGGCACAAAGTGTTTTGTGTTCATTGATCACAAAAGTTTGCATCATATTCTAGATCAGAAAGAGCTGAACATGAGACAACATTGATGGTTGGAATTGTTAAGTGATTACGACTGTGAAATTTGATACCACCCGGGGAAGGCGAATGTGGTGGCAGATGCCTTGAGCTGAAAGAGAAGGATTAAGCCACTGCGAGTTCGAGCCTTAGTGATGACTATAGGATTAAATCTTCCCAAACAAATTATGAATGCTCAAGCCGAGGCAAAGAAGGAAGAGAACTACATAGCTGAAGATCTATACGGTATGATCAATAAACTCGAACCTCGTACTGACGGAACATTATGTCTGAACAACAGGAGCTGGATTACGTGTTATGATGACTTGAGAGCGTTAATTATGCATGAGTCGCATAAGTCAAAGTATTCCATCCACCCTGGATCGGATAAGATGTATCAAGATCTAAAAATGATGTATTGGTGGCCCAACATGAAATCAAAGATTGCCACCTATGTTAGCATGTGTCTAACATATGCCAAAGTTAAGGCTGAATATCAAAAACCATCTGGATTATTGGTTCAACCAGAGATACCCCAGTGGAAATGAGAGAACATAACAATGGACTTTTTGACTAAGTTGCCAAAGACAACAACCGGACAAGACACGATTTGGGTAATTGTTGATCGTCTCACCAAGTCTGCTCATTTCATACACATAAGAGAGGATGACTCAATGGAGAAGTTGACAAGACAGTATTTGAAAGAAGTGGTGTCGAGACATAGAGTGTCGGTTTTGATCATCTCCGATCGAGACGGCATATTCGCTTCACACTTTTGCAGGTCTCTTCATAAAGCTTTAGGTACTCGATTAAACATGAGTATAACATATCACCTGCAGACCGATGGTCAATGTGAGAGGACCATTCAGACAATGGAACATACGTTACGTGTATGTGTGCTTGACTTCGAAAAAGGTTGGGATAGACATTTGTCGTTGGTAGAATTTTCGTATAATAACAGCTATCATACCAGTATTAAGGCTACACCATTTAAGGCATTGCATGAGCGTAAGTATTGGTCACCTATCTGCTGGGCTAAAGTTGAAGATAGTCAGATCATTGGCCCAGAGATCATCCATGAGACAACTGAAAAGATCATTCAAATCAAGAGCCGTATTCAAGCTGCCCGAGATTGTCAAAAGAGCTACGCAGATGTGAGACGAAAACCCTTTGAGTTTCAGGTGGGAGATAAGGTCATGCTACAAGTGTCGCCATGGAAAGGGGTGATACATTTTGGCAAACGGGGAAAGCTGAACCCTCGATATATTGGACTTTTCAATATTCTTACCAAAGTTAGAACCGTTGCCTATCGACTTGAACTCCCAGAGCAATTGAGCAGAGTTCATAGTACGTTTTACGTCTCGAACATGAAGAAATGCCTATCAGACGAAACTCTTGCTATACCGTTGGGTGAAATCCAAATTGATGACAAGCTTCACTTCATAGAAGAACCAGTCAAAATCATAGACCGTGAGGTTAAACGTCTAAAGCAAAGCTGTATCCCAATTGTTAAAGTGCATTGGAACTCAAAGAGAGGTCCTGAGTTCACCTGGAAACGTGAAGACCAAATGCAGAAGAAGTATCCTCATCTTTTCGCTAACTCTGCACCCGTCGCAGGTGTTACGACTTAAGCTTTGCGGATAAAGCTCTTTTAACAGGGAAAGGATGTGACACTCCATAAATTTCAGACCGATATTTTAGCTGTTTCCGTCTAGTATTTTGAATTTTATAAGTTCCGTGTAATTTTTACGTTTAACTGGGAGGTTATTCCGTTATTATCTGAGAATCGTCACTGGAAGCATTCTGAGTTGTTATTTATCATAGTCTTTCAGCAATAGCCGCTTTTTAAGGTTTTAAGTTGGTTTTAAAATTTCAGAAATCTTCATGAAGTCCTTACGCGTTTTCAGTATTAGCGTAGTTCATAAATAATAACTCGTGTCTATGTGTGCATGATATACTTAGAAATAAAAACTAAACCACCTTTGCATGAGCTAGAAATTGGGAGATCAAATTGGTCCCCTATTTTCCCCTTTTCTTGCCCACAACCGGACCACACCACCAACAACCACATTGGATGCCAAAATTTGAAATCATATGCATATATTGTCTAGGTTCATTATTAATTCTTCATACAACACTCCTCTCTCTAGAAAACACACACACATCCTCTCTTTGCTCTCTCTTGTTCGAACGCTACCAAGAACACGTACACATCCATAACTTTCACATTTTGATCAAAACCACTTGAAGAAAGAAGAGTTTGGGTTGATTTTGTATAACCATTTGGGTATTTAAACAAAACGTTTAGGTTATAGTTAGTTCCAATCACCTTTTAATCATCCATTTTTGTAAGTCATCCAATCTTCTTAAATCTTGTACTTTTGTGTTCTACATAATGCGTAAATGTAAGTTGTACAAACGAATTATAATGGTTTAGATTTTTAAACTGCATAACCCTTAAAAGGTTATATATATGGCTCGAAAATAATAAAAGGAAGACAAGGAAATCATAGTTTCGTGATCGTGGTTAATTTTATATAATAAATACTATGACTTATGGCTTATTTGATGTTTTGGCTTAATAATAAGCTCACAAAGAGCTTATTTGGTTTAATGGGCTTATATTTTTGGTTTGGCCCATTAAGGGAAACAAAGGGTTTCGTTTAGTTTATTTGTATTCGACTATACTTGTACTTTGCTTATTTCATGGCTTATTGTGATAAAGAAAAAGGTGTTAAGCTTATTTGGCTTAATAAATAAGCCCAAGTATGCATAACGAGCTTATTGGGCCTCCTCCCACAACAAAGCCTAAACCGTAGGCTTAATTAATAAGTCATACGGTTGGCCTATTCCTCTTGGCTTATTGAAAGCTTATTGATGGCTTATTCGAGAACCAAGAGCTTATTTGATATCCATTTGGCTTATCGGGCTTAACTAATGGGCCTATATGAGTTAAATGGTTTTGGCCTAACATAAGAGCCCAAACCATGGCTATAAGCCCATGGTTAAGCTTATTGGTTCTTTTGGATTGGCTTATTGGAAGCTTATTAATAGCTTGCTAATACGTCAAGTGCTTATTTGCTTAACGGGTTCCTTATCGAACTTAATAGATAAGCTTAAACCTACTTATATGGTTTAACGGGCCACGACTTAATACAAGACAATGCACCATGACTTTAAGCCCACAGTGTAGCTTATTGGAAAAGCTCGTATATAGCTTATCTGATATTATCCGAACTAGGATACTAATCGTTACTTATTTTGGACTTTTTGTTTAACAGATCATCCAATTAGGCTTATTGGGCCTAAAAGCCCAATAAGGATCCGAAAGAGTTTTTAACTTGATTATTAAGGGATTTAATAGTATAGTAGACTTGGTTTGCAAAATATATCTTTGAAAGTGATTGGGGTTGATATTTAATTAAGTCTACGACTTTGGAAAACGTGTAAACATGAACCGGTCATGCCGAAATTTTTATAAATTTTTTACACTTAGAAAATATTAGAAAACGATTATATTAAAGCATTTAACTAGTTATACCGGGATGGGTAAAATGTCGAACAACATATATATATATATATATATATATATATATATATATATATATATATATATATATATATACTCCACCCGAATATTACCATATAGTATTATATATTTAATATTACGACGTACTTTATCGAGTCAAACGTTACAACCATAATACGAGCACTAATGTAATTTATTTTTAGAAAACATTTAACGAAAGCATTTTAGTAAATACTTATACATTATTTGTATTTCTCTATCATTCCGATTCTAAATCGAAATGTATATTCCTTAGGTCGTGTTAGTGAACCGTCGTTCGTTACCATGCGATTATTCTTCTAGTTTATCACTACTTCACTTCACCAACTCAAGGTGAGTTCATAGCCCCACTTTTTCTCATTTTGAATAAATGTTTTACAACTTTGAGGTGAGAAACATCGCTTGTTTTCTTAAACCGGACACAAGTACTTTACATGATATTTTCCCTTGTATACGTGTTGTACATAAAGGAGTGTTTGGCATAAGCCTAAAAACGGGTCAAAATGTTTTGACTTTGGGTTAGGGTCACTTAGTCAGTTTAAGTAAGCGCGAGTGAGTAAATAGATCTATTAGGACTATAATCCCCATCCGGGTTTGGTAATTCTTACTGGTCAGGTACGACTGATGTACAGGCCAACGGATGTATTTTATGTCAAAACTAGTTTGGGTGGTTGATAAGTGTAGAATACACATATCCATTTATGCTTAAAATGACACAATCAAACCCAAAACAGACCAAAAATAGCAAAAACATGCTTGTATTTGTGTTTTGTGTGTGCAGGTACGGATTTATCAAAAATCACAAGAAAACAGTCAAAAACGAGCAAACACGGACACGAGAACCAGAAGAGTACAAAGCCGAAGCCAGAAAAGCCAAGCCTCGGTCAAAATCAGCCAAGAAAAGTCAAAGTCAGTCAAAGATGGTCAAACAAAGTCAACACAAAAGGACAAATCCTCAAAATGTTTCACTTTGGTCCCTCAACTTTCACAAAAGTCTAAGAATAGCCCCTCTCCTCTTAACGGGCCTTAAAAACCCAAATGGGCCTCACCCGGATCTCAAAAGCCCATTTAACTTAGCCCATTTCCTTTTATAACAACCACAAGGGCCAATCTTGCAATTCTCTAAAGTTATTTATAACTAAAAAGGGAAGAGAGAACACAAGGGCTAG